>JABUQX010045658.1:0-40000 GCA_015478945.1 Trachelipus rathkii
CGGGGTTGTCTTTGCAGGGTTGATGTTATGGAAGCTTCTGGCGGTTTTTATTGATATGTGGTGTTGGTGGTGTTTTTGAATGGATAAACACGTACTGAGATGTCGTGTGTTTCAATTATGTTGAAAAGTTGATTGTTTTAAAGTTTATAGTAGGGAGGAGGTGTGTAAGGAGATGTCTTGAAGTAAGTAGATAGAGTAAGGTTATGGTTGTAAGTGCGGAAGTTCGGGTGATTATGACTGGTGAGATGGAGAAAGTGCTTGGGTTTTAAATATTTGTAATACATTGGATGAAACGGAGGCATGATGAGAGTGTAGTGGTTGTGATGGAAGGAAGGTGTGGTGCATTATCTGTTGGTGGTGAGGGATAAGTTTGAGTGGTAGGGTTCTTGAGGGTATGTTTTTTAATATTATGAACACTTTGAAAATTTATATAACATTTGTAGATCAGTATTCATGTCATTGAAAGTCATAGTAAGGAGTTAAGGAGTAGGCTTCGATCTCCTTTTTTGATGGTGTCTTTTCAATTAGATTGGTCTTCTGCTTATCGATTACTTTTTTCTCGGATCTAAGGAGTTATCGAATTACGGACTTACTTTTTGAGTACGATGCATATTCTGTGTATATATATTCTCTTATTTATATATATTATTATTATATTAATATATATTATTATAATACTAATTTATAATAATATATATATTATATAATATTATTATTATATATATAATTATATTTCTTATTAATATATTATTATATTATTATATTTATATTATATCTATATATCTATTATATATATATATATTGTATATGTATGTATTATGTTATATTTTAATTATATATTATATATAATATTTAATATTATTATACTAGTAATATATTATATATATATATTAATTTATATATTATTAATTACTATATATTATAATATATATAATATATATTAATATATATATATATATATATTATTATTATTTATATATATATATATTATATATATATTATATTATTGGTATTATATATATTTATAATAATATATTCTAGTATTTTAAAATATATAATATTTTATTAATATATTTATTAATAATAATTATTATATTTATTATATATTATAATTAATATTATATATATAAATAATTATCTTAATATTATGATTATCTTTATTATAATATTTATATCTATATATATTTATTATTTATATATTTATATTATTATTTATTATTAATATAATTATATTAATTATATATATATATTATATATACTATATTAGTATATTAATATTTATTAATTATTTATAGTTACTATATTCTTATATATATATATATATATTTAATATAATATATTATTTATTATATATTATTATAATATATTTAATTATATGTCTATTATATATTATATTTATATATATCTAATATAATATATATCTAATATATATTATTATCTTTATACTTATATTATTATATTATATATATATATATATATATCTATATATATTATATATATATTATTATTATATTTAATATATATTATCATTATATATATTATATTATATTATTATATAGATTATATATATATATTATATCTATAATATCTATAATTTTATATATTCATAATTATATAAGGTGATCATATAGGTATGTAATCTTTCTCTCTTAAATAATGTTGGGTGGAAAATAGAGGTTACATGCATCTTATTTTTTCTTTGTGTTTTTTTGTCATATGTGGGATAACTCATAGAATTACAAGCGCTCTTGTGTGCTAAAAGTTAGGTGACTTTTTTCCAAAACTTAGACTTAAAAAATTATGTATAAATTTGACAATAATGTGGTCTAATTAGGGACCTAGGATACCGTGTGGGGTCAGGAAATTGTCCGTGTGGCCTATCTATGGGGTGTGGTAGGAGTGTAATCTATTTTAAAGACGGGTGCTCTGGGTCCGTGAGTTATAGTAATTAGATAATTGTACTTACAAAAACTCCTGAAGTCTTAAATATTTAGGATGTAAATTAGATTCAAAATATATTGATTTTAAATTTAATAAATATACTTATAATAATTATAAAAAGGAATACATTTAATTTAATTTCATTAAATAATATCTATTTTTAGAAATGCAACTCTAACGTTACTATAAAAAATGATTTATCTAGAAAATAAGTTGTATTAAATATATTTATATATTAATTACTATATATTAATTATATTATAATCTATTAATAATTATTTCTAATATAATATATTATTATTATATATATATATATATATTATTAATTTTATTATATATATTATTATAATATATAATATTTTAATTAATACTATTCTTATATATATTTTACTATATTATTATATACTTATAATATATTATATAATTATATTATATTATATATCTTTTATATTATTATATTATATATTTATCTATATATATATTTATATTATTATTCTATTATTTAATAGATTCGATTTCATCGTCGTGTTGTAGGTTCGCTACTATGGTAATTAAAAGTGTGTAGTTTCAATATTCTATGAAGGACAGAAATAAGTAATAATTTTTTGGTGAAAGAAAGATAGTGTATATTTCTATGTTATTATTTTTTTTGTGTGAATAGTGATATATTTGAAGAGAGGTGATATTATTTACACTTGGAATTCAGTAGAAAGGAGAGATGACTTGAAGAAAATTGATTTTTTGGCAAAGTGTACCTTGTCAATTATAATATTGAAAAGAAAATTTTTTGATATTGATGTATTTTTAAAAATGAAATTTTATTTAATTATGTGTTAACTTTATATTTTCATATCTATATTTCTGGGTTTATAGTAGTGCATATAAATTATTTATAATCTAGTCTACTATTATTGCTATTTTGATGAATCGTTTTTTATGATTATTTGAATAACAAATTATATCTCATATTTGCAACAAAGATTTAAAAATAGATTTCACACAATGATGAGTTGTGTGTCGTATACTTCGGTATGACATCGTCGAGTCGTTGAAGAAATTATCTACAACAACAACTTCTACTCTTGTAATAATTATGTCCTTAACACACCTCTTTATTCTTTTTTCTACATATTCTCTTAGGTCATTAATATATATATATGTAGTACATTGTATATGATAAGTGATATATTAAATATTTTAATTATGAGTGAGTATATTATTTTGTCTTTAATATTTAGTGTAAATATAATAGTGTAGAACAATCCTTATATAATATTATAATTTTAGGTGTTAAATTATAGTAGCATAGTAATAGTAATAATATTAAATTAATCAATATTTTAATATAAAGTGATATTTTTCAAAAAGTGTGAACATATTTGATCTTTGTGTTTGAAATATAGTGCTTAGTTTTTATATAATATAATAATTTTAATGAATTTTAAATATTCATATTATATTTATATATCTCATATTGTATATTCGCTTGCATCTAGGGTTTTCAACAGTATGTATTTGGGTGTAAGTGGGGCGATATCGCTTCGTTTCTATGTCTTTGATTTTTATTTTTGTATTATATTTATATTTATTTTATTACATAAATAATAGTCTCTACCTGAGTAACTCATGTGGAAGCACTTCGCAAACTAAGTTTCAGGGTAGAGAAATATCTGTATTGGAGTTTATGTTTTGAGTGAGATGAATGTTACAATCCTTAACATTCCTGTCTTGCTCCGTGTTATGCTCGGACGTTAAATTGAGTTTTACATACCCTCCTAGATCTAGGCTTCTGCCGTGATAGCGGTGGATTGTTTCTTCAAATGTAAAAATATTATAATTATATATTATATATATATATTATTATATTTATATATTTACTATATATATATATATTTTATCTATCTTCTTATATATTTTATTTACTATATATTAATTTACTCTTATTCATTATATATATATATATTATTATCGATAATTATATATCTTGATGAGAAGGTCTATCCATTACTATATCTATATTCCATATCTTAATTCATTTAAATACACAATTTTTTTGAAAACGATGATATTTTTAGAGAAAATATTATTAAGCTTTTTCTTAATTTGCATTTTGAGCTAAAACAATATAATTACTCATATATATATAATCTATTATTATTGATATTATAAATTTATCTTTTATATTTTTCTCTGTGAATTCGTTTGTATTATATCTAAAATTTCTATTCTGAATATTTTTAGGTTAAAAAACTGGATAATAATTAATATTTATAATTATTGGGTAACTGCTTATAATATTTGAAATCATCAGTGTATAAATGCATAAATAATATATATATTTATTATGTTAAATTTAAATTATTTTTTCATTTGTTATTATTTAACCCTCTAATTATTATGTGTAAAATTTACATGTTTAATCCCCGGTAAAACCCGGTTTGCTTGATTTTGGTGCCGGGCCGGGCTGGGAGGGCGTGGGTGCCACTGTATTCTCTACGTTCCTATATATAATTTTTCTATTATATAAAATAAAATTAGAAACTATTTTATGTTATTTATTGATTTATATCTTTGTATTGGTCTAGAAATAATTTTACTATGAAAATTTAATCTGATTGAATCTATACTTCTATATTTAATATACTATATTAAAAATTTTAAGAAATATTTTGTGTTTATATCTATATTATTTTTTATAATGTAAGTATAATTAATCAGAATTTCGGTAAAAATTTAAATAGATTTCATTCAATTCTCTTTATATTTTTTCTTAATAAACCTTTCCCAGAAAGTTTATTCTAACCATATATATTAGTATTTATTTATATTATTTATCTATGTAATATATATATAATATAATATCTCTATATATTAATATAATATATATTATATATTATGATATATATATATAGTAGTATTATTATTATTATTATATAATAATTGATATATAAATATTGTATTATTATCTATATATATATATTATTCACTAATATCATTATCTACAAGATATTAACTTTTCCTATTCTGTATGTAGGTTTCACCTTCCACAGCTTATTTTTATTTATATATGTTTTTTGTAAAAATTTTTCTTGAGTAGCACATTTATCCCTATATTACACAAATAAGCATTATATAGATTAAAGTTGCCATGTTATCAAGCGTTTTGTAAATATTACGTAAATAGCTAATTACATACAAATATTTATATTTATTATGTAATATGTAAGTTAGATATATACTCACAGAGTTCAGAAAGCTGTTGTTCTATTTATTCTATTCTAGAATAGTCCTATTGAGATAAGTAAAAATTTATGTAAAACATTTTGTCGAGTGTAATGTTATAAGAGTATATTATATAATACTATTTTTTTGTATGTAAATGCTAATAATAAATATATATGAGAATTTATATTATTCTATAATTCGTGATAACTGTATATTTCAAAGAACGGTTAACTTTTCTCCATATGGAACATTTCCACATAACGGTTTTAAACTTTTCAAAATAATTTCAATTTACCTTTAATTCATTGATAATTGTTTGAGATAGCATCTTACTATCATTATAACGATGTAGTAAAACAATTTATTTTATTTCAGGGAATTCGCTATCCAAATTTCAATTTTATATATAATAGACAAAACAGTAGAAATAAAACATAATATAGGAGTAGTGATAGGTAAAACAGTAGTATAATAAATTGATTCGCGTTAATTTTATTTTTCATAAATAACGTAAAGATAATAAAGGTAGAATGGTGAAGCAAATATGGGTTTGTTAGGAGGGATAAGATAGAGAACTGATATGAATATGTTCCTAAGTAAATAAACGTTAAAAATAGAGATGCTAATTAATATATAAAATAATAAATAGTATAATATATGGTAAATAAATAAGTAAATAAAAATGTAAACCAAATTTTTAAATAATTAATAAAAAATATACTAACACATTGTCTGCTTTTTATTGTGTTTCGTAGTTCGTAGTATTCCTCAGAATAATCAGTACAGTAAAATGTGATAAAGTGTTTGTGAGTGAATGATAATATAACGTTTGTTTAATCTATATAAGAGGTACCAATCCTTAATATTTAATGTAAAGTATCCATAGTTGATACCTATCTCCCAAATTTTTCTGCTTTAGCCTTTATAATCTATAATATACTTAACTGAATCCTTGTTTACTTCTCTAATCTAAACTAATATACATAACGTAATCGTACTTATTACATATATAAAATCTTCTAAGAGTAATATATCCTTATTTGCAACTGCTATAAATTCATCGACTGCTCAAAGAGTTGATATAGTATAACCAGTAATCTAGAAGATTCTTACAACATTATTTGGAATATGAATTATCTAAGTAATATGACCAAAACCATTATTGTTGAACTCTATATATATCAACAAATTGATAATAAGAACAGTACTTAATATAAATATCTAGTTAAATATGATAATAAACGAATATAAAATAATGATTAATAGTCATATAATATATAAAAATATGCAAATTTTGTAAGTTATAAATTGAAATACTTTTACCTCTTTTCCCACAAAAAAATTACAGGAGAAAGGTCCTACGAAGTTCCATAATATATCTATATATATTACTATCTTATTATTCTCTATATATATATAATATATTATTTATATATATACTTATATTAATAGTATATATATTATATCTATATTTATTATAGTATAATATACTACTATATATATACATATTATATATATATTAACATTATTATCTATATATATCAATTTATATCTCTATCTATTATATATTATGTCACCTGTATTACAATTATATAGCAAGATATATTTATAGACTTTAAATATTTTTATTCTTTAAACTTGATATTTTATTTTGCAAGTACTCAGTCAGTTTTAATCGTATCGTTTGAAGATATATAATTTTTTTATAATTATATAGAAATACACTTTCTATAAATTATTAAAAGAATATTATTTTATACTAAAAAACTAATTTTATTAATTTTTTTTACATCTCTAGTTTTTAACTATATTTTGATTATTATATTCTATTTAATAAATTGTATTCTCTTTAACTTCTTCATTCCTTTTTAGTCCGGATAACATAGGAAATGTTATCCCAAATTCTTGAGATGCTTAGGTAAAATAAATTCTTTTTCATTTATTATTATTATCTATCATTATATATATATATTATTATCATTTTTTTTATATCATTATTATTTACTCTAAAAATTTAATTTATTATAGTGTATTTATTATTTTTATGTGATATATGTGATTTTCGAATTATTTCATTTTCATGAGCCTTTTCTGTCATATTCTTTATCATAAGGTTTAAGTATATTTATCTTTTTTTTAGTATTTACTTTGGTATTGTTCTATATTTATTTATCGTTTTTGAGTGTGTATTTGTTTCCATTGTAAGTAAAATCATGTTTATTCACATGAAAGCTGTTAATGAATTGCATTGTTTTTGTGAATTAAATAAAGAAATAGAATTAACCATTCATTTTGTGGTAATAGTAATCAACAGCTAAAGTAAGTTTCTGTTATAGAATTATATATTATCTTATAAGCTTCTCATTATTATTTCATGCTAAAAAAATATATAAATAATAACCTTTCAGATAATTTACTATTTGTATTAAAAAGCTATTCGTTATTTGTTTATTGTGATTTAAATTTAGCAAATCTGAGAATGAAAAGATAAAGTTTAATGGAATCTTATTAAACTCAACAATCCTTTGATGGGCAAGAAAGATGGTATCATCTTTTTTGGATAAGGAAATATACGAAGTAGTGTAAGATTCTCTGTATTATGTATATATAATATATGATTATATTTTGCTTTTTTCGGTATAAGGCATAATTAAATTGTAGTTATTATATTATTATTATACTTTATCTATAAAGTTTTTCTCTTATTTTAAATATTTTATACTGCCACACATTAAAAAAAAATCATTATGTACCGTAGTCGTTACAATAATTGGATTTCATATTATTTTGCTAAACATGCCAGCGTGTAATATATATATATATATATATATTGTCCCCAGCTTCTTAGTAGTTATACCCAATTTCTACACTTTTGCTCATCCGTTTCTTTACTCACATGTATATAATATTTAAACGCCTTGTTCCGTGTAACATTTGGTAATAACCGAGGACTGTCTCTTTTACCAAACATAATTACTCCTTTTACGTAATTAAATCTCTTTTAATGGCTGTTGTATTATATTTATACAATTTACCAACGTCATATATAATTTTTTTAACTGAACGATTATAATATATATAGTATCTATATAATTACTTTGATTCCATTAAGTAGCTTACTATATAACACTTAAATTATTAATTAATATTCGCATTAGATGGATTCGTATTAATATCATTATAATTAGTGTATTAGTATATACAAATTTTATCTTAATCTTTTATTTTTTCTCTCTGTTATTTTTATTTATAATTATTATTTATTATAATATAACTTGTTAAATCCCCCAACCCTTTCTACGATCATCTAATAGTCAGAAATGCGCCCATTTTATTCTAATATTCTTCATCATATCGCGCATTTTAAATTGTCATAAAAGCATATCACTATATATCAATATTATGTCTTTACCGCAGCCCATACTAATACATGACTTATAAAGACTCTTTTTATTCTAAGTTTAATTATTATATTTCCTTATGTATATATAGATATGATATTTATTTATTTATTCTAGCTACATATTAGTTTTTATTCATAGAGTAACATCGAAGCACTTGTTAATCATAATATACTTACTGAATATATATAAGATCTAAACTTTATATAGCAAATAATTTAGTAATTGTAATATCATTAAGTTAAATATATTATAAAATCTAATAAAATAATCATTTTTCATTGCTCGTATAAACACTACGATATTCTTTATAACTATGCCTCATGCTCTAAATCTATTCTTGCCATATTCTATATATCACTAAGAACGTTTGGATAGTGTCCTAGTGGTACACGTAATATTTTTCATTACTCTGAGTTAAAGCCGACGGGCATCGTGGTAATCGAGGTCAAAGGTGTTTTTGACAGTGGTGTTCTTAAGCTAAATGCTTAGTGTAGTTTGAATATCATTATTGCTATTAGATAAAGAAATGGTACTCAGATTTATTTTCTTTTGTGGAAATTGTATAGATTTGGAGAAATATGAGGAAGCCAATATTCCTCCACTAAATATGCATACATCCATTTACTTTATCCTACTTTATTGTCCATAACACCCATTTGAGGTACTCTTTATTTATTTAATATATATTACTTTTAATATATTATATATAATATCTTATATAATTAATTATATATCTATATAATTATCTATTATATATATATAATTATTAAATATATTACTTAATTATCTTTAATCTATTATTATAATTTATATATATAATTTAATTATATATATTATTTATTAATTAATATGTATATATTATTATCGTAAGAGATTATTTTAGACTTTGATGGGGTAAGGGTGTCAAGATATAGGCTATACAAGTCATTCCAAAAGCTATGTACAAATAATAGTATAGGCTATTACAACGTAATGAGTGGTATAAAATACGTGGCATAATTATTGTTTAAGGTAATAAACGGAAAACTTAAGCGTTCAGTATATTATATATTATATATACTTCCAGTATACAAGAACACTATATCATGCTTGTGTTAAGTAAGGAGTAAGGGGTATATTAGTAGTGATGTGCCATCTGCTAACTTTAAGTGTGTCAACCGGTAGAGAACATATGGGGAAGTGGAATGATGGCATATATTACCATAAAACTCGTGATGACGGTTAATCTAATCATGATTTCCCAAAGGGAATGATAGACATTCTCATCCATTTCCATAGAATATAAACTCAAAGGAGTGAAGAGGGAAACACTTTGAGGACTTTGTCGATGGCCTCACATTAACATCTATACTTGTTCTCTTAGATATCTTTCACTTTTAAAAAATGTGTAATAGATACATAGTATATTTATATTCTATCGTCAATATATAATTTAGATTATATAAAAATATATATATAATATTATAATATATATATATATATATATATATATATTATAGACTATATACTGATATCGTACACGGGTGATGATGGCCTCAGTGGATTTGTGAATAGAATATTTAGAATTAATCAACGATGATCTGTTTAAAATTGAGTTGCATCGATATATTTATCGGATGCAGATATTGATGCTTTATACTAAAGTTCATATTTATCTTAAAAATGTATTAGTGATCTCTAATTTATTATTATTATATCTATCATATATATTTATCTATATATAATATATATATATTAATATATATATATATTATCTGACTAATATTTTTATATATATTTATACATTTTTATATATCATATATTTATATATATATATATATTATTAATATTTATATTATATATATATTATTAGTTTTTGCGGATGTTATTAGATATTAAGTGGATGCGTATGCTAGTGCTAATAAAATAATAGTAATAATATTAAATTTTAATAATAAAAATAATTATTTTAAGTTAATATAAATTTTACGTTATAAAAATTTATATCCTGAGTCTTATTTATTATTTATATTTATTATTATTTATTATATTATCATTTTTATTTATCTTTCTAATATATTTTATTATCTTATTTATTATTATTATTTTATATTTATATTATTATTTTATTATATTATTATATATTATTATATATTATTATTATATTTAATTATTTTTTTATTACTTATTATTATTCTACTACTATTAGATTCTTATATTATTATTTTTTTATTTTTATATTATTTTTATTTCTTTTATTTTTTTTTAATTATTAATTATCATATTTATTTTTATTTATTTTTATATTATTTAATTATTAATTATTATTATTATTATTGTATATTAATTTATATATTTATTATTTCTATTATTTATTATTTATTTTTTTCATTTATTTACTATTCATTAATATAACTGGACGAGATATGGGATTATTTATATTATTCAATTATTATTATTATATTCTTAATTATATATTATTATTATATTCCTAATTATTATTATTTTTATATTATATTATTATTTATTAGAAGCAGCAATCATCACATCAGATATCAGGTTAGCATACACGATAAGTTAAGCCTTATTCCATTGCATCATCTTTTTCATCATCATATGTAATACATTTTGTCATATACCTTGTTTCACTATAGAATAACATGTATTATCAAGATTATGTTAATTATCATTATAATTATAATGATATTAATTAGAATGTTAAATATTATAAATATAATCGTATATTATAATGACGATTTTTTATTATTATTTTATTATTTATTATTATTATTATTCATTTATAAATATTATTATATCTATTAATAATTATATTATTATATTATTTTATAACTGGTCATTGTTATTGTTGTATTATTATATGTTTATTTGATGTATTTGTCTAAACATTATTGTTTATTATTTGTTATTAATTTTTGATTAATTATTATTATTATTTAATTTTATCTTTAATTATATTATTATTATTATTATCTATTATATTATTATCATTATATATTTATTATATTTATTATATATTATTATTATTATTAATATCTATGTATCTTATATTATTATCATTATTGTATTATCATTATTATAATAATTCTTATTATTATATTTTTATTCATTTATTATTATTCTACTTATAAATAATTTTACTTATTACTTATTATTTTATCAATTATTATTATATTAATTCATTATATTATTAATCAATTCATTATATATTATTTAACTTCATTGGTATACATTATATAATACATTATTTAATTGGGATTGTACTTTTTACTTGAATTCATTTTAATTTATAATTCAAACATTATATCATCAATTATATATATATTTAATAAATTTATATCATTAGTATTTAATTTAATATATTCTATTATTATTACTATATCTTATATTTATTATTTACTATTATTATGAATATTTATTATTATTATTATTATTGTATTATATATATTATTATTATTATTATTATTATTTATTATATTATTATTATTATTCTTATATTATTTATTATATTATTATAATTAATTTATATTATTTGATTATTATATTTTATATTATTATTATCATCTTATTTATTGTTATACCTTGTCTAACAAAAAAATTTTTTTTTATGTGAAATCTCGTCAGGGTTTTCCCTCATGGGATTATAGACTCTATTTTTGAGATGACGTCTGTAGTAATTCGAAATATTGACTTTTTGTTTGTTTATTTTCTATAAAATCACAGGTTCTGGTTTGTTCGCTATATAACTATGACATATAATAGAAAAAAACTATTTTTTTTCGGTTCTCAATATATTATCATTAATGAGGATATCATAAACATATATATCTCGTTCTTCGTTTTTCTGTCTATGGGTAACATAAAAGTAACGATATCCAAATTTCTCTCAATTTCATTTATTATTATATCTATACCTACGATTAACATTTGTGTAATAATGTTAATTAACTTGTATATTCGATGCGTTACGTTCGATCACATAAATATTTCTATCATAGTTCCACTGGCGCTTAATCTCTCGTTTCTCTCGATTTCCGTTTTGTAGAGCGTGCTGGTTGCTCTCTTACTTCTAGCTATGATCGCAGATATAGTCGCGAGATGCTTAGCGTACCACTATCCTCTGTTACCTTCCTCTACCTCCATTTTGAAGCTCATATTGATCTTAGATTGGAGACTGTCATTTTTCTACTGTATACTATCTGTGTGTATATGCTTTATCTAGTGACCGCACCAAGTATTCCAGGAAACCTTCGCATTATTATGAGTAACGTGAGTCAAATGAGCAGTCTTTTTAGATCATTCAAAAACCGAGGTTTTTTGTGTAATTCTTATATGCTGTTAATGATACTTTAGTTGCTCCTAGTTAAGTTTGATCAGCTTCTTATGTGTTCTTACTATATCAGATAATCGTTTTTCCAACTCTCACTAAATATTGCACATACGACTCCAGTCGGTCGCTATCTAGTGTGTTCATTTTATGGAGTTTTTGTGAATCTATCTGTGTTTCTTTAAGATTAGAGCATGCCGTATATTATGTATGGGATCATATCGTGAAATAATTGATCCGTAGCTTTCAAGTACTTTCTCAATGGGACTCCACGTGGTAAAGGCTCGGTCATTGAAGGCATTTTTTGAATTGTCCGTTGTGTCTGTGGTACCAGAAAAAAGTGTGCGCGGTGGATCAACGCTGCTATGTTATATTAACAATAACCATGCTTGATGGAAGCTGTCACAATCAATAAAAATCTTTTTCCGGACAACTAAGTAAGTTCGTTTTATGTATGTGCTTTCTTAGGTCCTCAAAGTTACATTACTGCCTTATAGTATACGTGATGCCACTCTTTTTTCACATTATAGTGCTTATATTGGTACTCTTATGCTCGTACTGTCCACTCTTTAACTATATAATAAGCATTGTGTGAACTTTGTTGTACCCTGAGATATCTGCTCTGCTCCAATGTTAAGAAAGTCCATATTAGGACGTGCATGATGAGGAGATATTCCTACCTTGGAGGTGAGTGAATCTGGGGGAGTGGGGCATGAAGGGGCTTATTTTGATTCCCGGGGTGGGAGTACGAATACTTATTTAGTGTCATATTGTGCTCTTTTTGTGACAGAAAATATGGGAAGGATGACGCGCGCATGAGAGAGATAATTATGGATGGTGTAGCTCCGTATTGGATCACGTTTGTTTAGTAGAGTGAGAGCTCGGCTTCAAAGAGCAGCTCGCTACTGCAATTGAAGAGATTGGCTGCAGGAATGCTCGTCTCGTGGTGGATGATTATATTTGAAGTGTTAAATGTCGGAGCCGGGAGTATGAGGCAGGGAGGAATATCACATCGCGGTGGCAGTGCTCGGCTCAGGTGTTGATATCATGGTTCCAGTGTAATACGAGGGATGGTGGATCGTATGGCGTGTGGAGAATTTCGCAAGGTTGTATGTTGCTTGTATAGGCGTTGTTTTCGTACAGAATAGATACTGGGCGATCTAACTTGAGGGGTGAAGAAGATTAACGGGGAGAGAATGGGGGAGAGAGATAATAGAGATAGGGAAGGGGGGTGTGTTTGTAATACTCATCCTCGTCCTCTACAAAGAGATAGATATAGTGGAGAAAGGTAATAGAGTAGATTTCTCGGTTTAGAATCGTGGGAACAGTGCTATAGGGTGTTTGGCGTGTAAGCTTCGTTCGCGAAAGCATTGTAGATCAGAGTCGAGGAGGACGGGCGAAATTTTGAGAAAGGCGCTAATATTTTTCTGCTTCGTTTTGAATTTCCAGCATAACTGCTGTTGTGAATGGTGGTATATTACTAGCGCTGAATAATAGCGGTATTCTATCCTCATAGGAAGGTTGTGTGAGATGTAGTGATGGATGCGAGTGAGGATCGCTGAGAATAGTCTTTCGGCAGGTAGCAAGAGTGGTTTGCTCGCAGTGGAGATGCTTAGGGTAGTCGGGGCAGATGGAAGGTCGGGGTACTGGAGCTGCGTGTGGCGTTTTTCTTCAATTTGATTTATGGGAGTAAGTGTATTGACAGGGAGCGGCTAGAGTAACAAGGGCGAGATGTACGAGTTGGAGTGTCTCAGATGGATACGGGGCTCCTGTAACTAAACGCATAGTAGCGTGAAATATCGCAATACTTATTGTGGAGGTTTGATCAGGCTCTCGTTTTGTCGAAGAGTGCCAAGCTTGTAGATATATTTCGATCGACGGAGTGTTCTCTGAGTGCAACCGCGGTTGGCAGTGAGGTGCTTAAGCATGAGTCCACTTCAGGTAAGTGAGGTCAAGTTTTAGTGTTTGATGGAGGAGGAAGTGAGGGTGGGGTTAGAGGATTAAGAGTGGCAGGTTGTGTACTATTTGTAAGAAAAGACTGGCTAGTAGCGCGTCTATTGATATATTCTCTTTCAGAATACTGAACGAAGGCAGTTTGAGGGATGAAGGACGTAGAAGGGTTTTATGGCGTGGCGACGGGGAATGGTATAGCTCTGCGATGGTTTGTTTGGCGGGAAATTAAATGAGAGTTGGGTGGGCTTTTTGCAGACGTGTATCTAGTCGAGCTCTTGTATATAGAACATATCTAATATGTACTTACGAAAGAGGTGAAATAAGGCTCATATTGGTGCATGTGAAGCGTTGAATAGACTTCAGATGAGAGAGCGAGTTGGCAAAAGTAGTCTTAGATGTATGAAGATAGTTGGATAAAAGGTTGCTCTGTATGCTTGTAGTAATGAGAGCGGTTAGAGATTAGGAGTTGGTATTGAGCGCAAAGATGATTGAATCATAGGTAGAAGCTGTATTTGGTGTAGAGGAGTGATGATGGCGTAATATTTCGAAAAAATGGTTTGTGAACACTTTTGGATGGTGGGAATTCGAGAGTTGGCTTAAGAGAGTTAATGCGGAGTGTGGAGGAGGTATAGGCATAAGCCATGGGAGCGGGGGGACCGACGCTAGGTGGATGATGGAGACTTAAATAGGAATAGAATCCTAGGATGTAAGGAGGCAATATGGGTTAGAGATAGCAGGTAAGGGTGTTGGGGAGCATTCTGGTACATGGGATGGGAGGTGGGTGGGTGAGCGCTGGATGAAGGTAAATCATAAAAATTTATAGTGACGGTTGACTAGGAGAAGTCTAACAAGGTGATTTTGACTCAGACACCGCAAAATTAGTGCGGAAGCTATGCCTGATGTTATGATCTCATAATACTACCCTATCGTATTTTTTGGGCTGTTACCCAGTGTTGTCATTATCAATTATATATATATATATTAATCTTATTATATTATCTATTTAATGTAACATATATATAAAAATTATAATATCATATTTTTTATTTATTATAATTTATTATTATTTATTATAATTAATTATTTTTATTATTTTTATTATTTTATTATTATTATTATTTTTATTTTAATTATTTTTATATTATTAATTATTATTATTATTACATTATATAAATTATTTATTATTTTTATACATTATATTATTATTATATCATATATATATTAACATTTATATCATTATTCATCAAATTATTATTTATTTCATCATTATTTAATATTATCTTTATCATTAAACTCATTTTTATTCATTATAAATTTTTCATTATTCTTATTTTATTATTCCATGTAAATTCAATTAATTAAATCAATTATTTGCAAGCAGTTATTAATACCATATTAATATTGATCATTTCGTATTAAACTGCTTCCAGCATCTCCATTTACTCTATTATCCTATTCTTATTAATCATCTCATTATATCATTCATCAGTAGATTAAATTTTGAGTGATTTATGAATAGAAATAGTATATTTAGTAAGTATCTCATATTACCGATTAATTCTCTAATCCATTTATTCTGTACTATATATAATTATTTTAAATTATAATATATAAAGACATATATTATTTTATCTTTATAACTCATCAACAAAAATTATATTAATATATATATATATATTATATATTAATGTATCCCCAAAAACCTCTATATATCTTAGATATAAAGATCATAATTATTATATATCTTTAAACTCATCATACAAACATTATATATATATTATATTATATATGTAATAATTTACTATATATATATATTATATATAATATCTATATTAATAAACATATTTTTTATATTATAATTATTAATTATATCTATATATTTTTACATATCTATACTTATATAATTATCTAATATGATTATTCTAATTACTCTCATTCTTCTAATATAATATTTTGTACACTTTCTTTGCCATACCTATATATATAAAGACTTAAAACATAATATTTTATTGTTAATCTATAATATATATATTATATTATATATTATTATACTATTATATTAATATATCTATTATATATATTATTAATTATATTATATATTATAATATTTTCTTATTAAATATTAAATATTATTATTTATATATATATTAATAATTATATATATATATAATATATATATAATATATATAATTAATAATTTTAATATATATCTTAATTATTCACCACTATAATCATTATTCATTAATTATATTTAAAAATAATCCAGTTACTTCTTTTTAAATTAACATAAGATTATAACATCGGGAATATCTATTATTATACTTGATAGCTCATCTTTCTACATTATATTTATATATTACGTATATGCTATAAAATTACAGCCATGTACAGATATATACTACTCTGTGCACTAGAGGGAACGCACCCCGAACTGCAACTCAAGGCGCCTCCAGTCAATTTAACCGCACAGTATAAATATATATCTCTCTAATAATATAACTTCTGTGCGCTCCTTGAAGCTGATATAGAACAAACCTCTATATTGGTTTTCATCCTTTCAATCTCTTTCTATTTGCTACTAAAACTCTGCACTACTTCATCTTAGTTTTGTTTTTTCGTTTTTGCTGTCGCTCTGTTGGGTTAAAAAATGTCCGTGCTAGCTAACTCGCAATGTTCTACGAATGAATTTTTGGTGAGTTTTGTTATAGCGGTTTCAGGGGCTTGTGTGTCGAACCGCACAGGAGACGAATTGTGTGCCGTTACCGTACTAGCACTCGTCATAACTCTATATGGATACTTGGAACTTGTGTTCGTAAAGCTACTAACTAAGTGCGTCTGTGCCAACCAAGTCAGAACGTTTCATTTTCCGGTTGGAAATCAAAGATTTATGAGAATATTCCTAAAAGAAAAGACCCTCACGGGGCGAGATTTTCTCGTCACATCACATTGGGTACATTAAATTCTGAATTGACATTAATAACTTAATTAACTTAATTAAGTATCTTAATTAAGACCATTATTTGAGGTATACGTTTTTAATATATAAATATTATATAAATATATATCGTTTAAACCCGAATAATAATATTATTATTAAACGTTAGTACTTAATTGTTAGATCATAAACATAACTATTAATTTTATTTCGTTAAATTTTTTTTGTCCAAAGTTATTTTTAGAATTTTAAATTTTAATACTATAATATGATTTTAGTAATGTAGAACCAACTTAGATTAATTTATATTGATGTTTATTTACTAAATTTTCTGTGATTGAATATTTTTATACTACTAAGTATGTGTTAAAATTTTATATTTTGATGTAATTAATTTTTTTAAATTAATTATCGTATAATAGTTATATATATATATACCTAGTATATATATATTATCTATATATAATATATTATATATGTAAGCATATAAATTATAATATATAATTAGGGTACTTATCTACGCGTACGTGAGTGTGGTATAATTTTTTTGAGCTATATAAACCTTATTATATATTTATATATTTCAATTTATTAATTTATAAAAAATCAGTTTATTTAAAGTATAATCTTATAAATTGTGAAATGCTTATAGATACGTAAATGTTTGTGGGTATACATTTTAATTAAGGTGTACTTGATGACATATTATAGTTATATTATTTATAGTATATAATATATATAATATATGAATATATTATTATATATTATATATTAATATATATTAAATTTATTATATATTATAATACTATAATTATATATATCTATATATAATCATTTATATTATATTTATTATATATCTTTAATATATTATATTTAATATTTAATATTAATATCAATTATCTTTTAATTTAATATATTATATTTAATTATTTATTAACAAGTGAAGATATATATTTATATATATTTAATTATTTTATGCGAAATTATAATATTAATAATCATTTTTTATATATAATATAAAGGAATTTTTATTATATAGTGGTATAGGTATATTATATCTTATTATCTTATCTAGAATAAATATCATTGGTGAAAAAAAATGTAGGTAATATTATTATTGACTTAATATATGTATCTATTTTTTTCATACGATTCTTTAACGAACAAAATGTACAAGCGGATTTGTGCCATTACGTGGTGCAAGTCAACTTTCTATGGTTATAAAATATTAAGGTATAATGACAAAATGGTCCTCTAATAATTATTAGGACTTATTGATATTCAACCAGCGAGACGCGTGTGAAATATTTTGTCTAGGGGCTCAAGGGGCCCGGGCGGGGATGGCTCTTATATTTAGACATGGGCCGGGGCGGCGGTACTAAAATGTAAAATGTTAATATAGTATAATCAATAAACCTACTCTCTTACGAAAGTCTTAAATATAATTTTTAATTAGTATAAAAATTAAATCATATCTTATTGATTTATTTATTAATTATAATATTATATAATTAATTTATAAAATTATATCTAAATAAGGAATTTACATTCTCTTTCAGATGCTTTGTTATATAAACTAAATTAATTTATAGAAAGAAAATTTTGAGAAAATAGATTTGATTTATTCTGACAGAATAAGTTGATTAATATATAGTATTAATATTATTATTATATATTATATATATATATTATATATATATATATATCTATATATATCATCATATATATTATAATATTATATAATATTTATTAATTAATATATATTAATTATATAACTATTATATATATATATAATTTTATATAATATATTAATTATATATATATCTTATAATTATATATATGTTATATATATAATTATTATAATTTATATATAATTTATATCTATTATTTATTTTTATATATATATATGTTATGTGTATTTATTATATATTATATTAATATATTATTAATATATATCATTAAATAATATCGACCATTCGTCGTGTTGTAAGTATCCATAATGTACTTAAGCGGAGCCATAATTACAGAAGGACCAACATGTAATGATATAAATATATATTGGAAAATGAAAATGGTTATCAGAGATGAATTTATTGTGAAGTAATGAATGCGGTGATTCATCCTAGCATACCTGATAAGAAATTTAAAATAAAACGTGAGAGATTAGAAAAAGTATTTTTGGTTCAAAGTGACTGTCAATAAGATTAAATTAAAATCTGGAGAATATTTGGTTTTTGAAAAATGATAAATTTTTTAAAATCATTCATAATATTTAATGAATGAGTTTAAAATTATAATATTTCATATGATGCTGTCATAAAATTTCATAATACAGTCAAAAATTTCTTAGAATTTGATATTAATTATAGAGTGCATAAAATAATAATTATAAAGAAGTTAATTTTAAATTATACTACATCTTTGCTAAGAATGTGAAGTTTCGTTTTTCTATCCATGCTAATACGGTCTAGTGAGTCGTTTGAAGAAATTTTACTAACTTCTCTTCTACTATAGGAAGTATAATGTGTCTCATTAATAACCACTTTCTACTTAATTCTATTTCTATAAATGCTGGTTCATATAATAATAGTGTACATGTTAGTGAATAAGTGTAGAATAATAATAAATAATTAATATAGGATAGCTTTGACATGTTATGTATAGAGTTCTTTTTATTGTATGATTTAATCTTAATTCATATTATTGAGTTAAATTCATAGTTAGCTCATATGTATAATAGTTATATAAAATAATCATATTAAAAAATATAAGTTAGATATCTTAGTAGTGTGTATTGATTATGCTTGTGAAATATAATTACTATATATATGATTTTGTGTATGAAATATATAGTGGCCTTATTTTATAATTAATATTAATAATTCAGTTAATTTAATATAAATAATATTTATGTCAATCATTTCTTATGTTATTTATGTATGTTAAATTATATATATATGTATGTAATATGTATCTATCTTTTAAAATTTAGTATTCTTTTTTGTAAAATTTTAATTTATTTATACTAAAAGCACGTATAGCTTTCAGTTGTATAGACATCGCAAACAGAAGCGAAAGGGTATTACCAGGTTACGCACGGGTTCGGTGTGTTGGGTAAGAATGTGATCTAGATTATATTTCTTCCTCCTTGGCTTATGCTCGTCTATGACTCGGACGTTAAATTCGAATGTACACCCTTCTCCTAATTTAATGGTGACTTGCCGTGAGACGGTGGTGTTTATCTTCTTTAATATATATATAATATATATATATCTAATATATTTATTATAATATAATTCTATATATATTATTCTTTATTATATTATTATATATTATTTTCTTATATACTTATTATAATATATATATATCTTTTCATTATACTATATTATATATAATATATATATATTTAATAATATAAAAGATATATATATAGATATATATATATAATAATAGAACATTGACTTGTATTTATAGAAGTAAAATTTACAAATGTGAAATTACAATTGATTTTCATCTAATTTTGATATAATAGAGATGCCATAATCTGTTTCAATGATTGGTAAATTTATTTCTTTCCTCTGATTGATAAAATTATACATAATATTTTTTACATATATTTAATATATATTTATTTTCTTTTTTCTCGAAACATTAAAAAAATTGTCAAATTTCCGATGTCTTTATCAGTTACATACAATACAAATAAATATTAATTTGTTGTTCTCCTTCTATTTTTATTGCATGGATAAACTGTGTAAATATTAAACAATAATAAGAATTACTTTGAAAATATAATAATCTAATTTTTATTCATTTTAGTTGATATTTACCCTCTATTATTTAGTTCTCCCTGTATTAAATTACAGTTAACTCTCAGTATAGATAACCTCGTTTTGCCTGTTTTTGGCCGGGGCGGGGTAGCCTGTGGCTCGGTAGCTCCGTGTCTAGTCTAATTATATTAAGAAATATTAAATATTTATTTTCTATTATATCAAAAATAGAAAACTAATTTATTAATCTACTTCTATATTCAATATATTTATGTAATTGTTTTTTTAGAAAAATATATTTGTTAATGAATTTGGTTGCTTCTAATAATATATGAAAAATAATTTAAAATAATTATAAGAATTTTTTGGGTTTACTTTTAATATTTTTTATAGAATGAGTAGTAATACATTTTTTCGGTTCTAATACTTTAAATTAGTCATTCAAAATTAATCTTATTTTTTTAACATTGCCAATTAGTCCAACTCCCATAATTATATATATTATATTATATCTTATATATATATATTACTATTATATCTATATATTTATATAATTAATCTATAATATCTTTATTATATATAATATATTATAATTAATATTTATATATATATTTATATGATTATATAGTAATATAATCTATATCTTTATTTATATTACAATATAACATTATAAAATAAATATATATATTTTATATATATTTATATATATTTATTTATGTCAATAATTATTATTATTATTATTTAGATTATATAGGTAAATTTTCTATCTAAAATTTAGTTTATTTTTCTCCATTTCTCGGGATATCCGTATTCATTCAAATAAGCATTATAGTCCATTAAAGTGATCATAGTCCGTTCAAGGGTTTGTTAATAGGAAGTAAGCAAAGCAAATAAATAATTTAAATTACTGAATGAATGATAAAATTTTATTCTAAATATAACAAGGATGAGAAGTGCTATATAGTATTATTTATCACGAGCATAAAATTTAATTTTGTTACCTTTCTGTTGATATTTAAAAAAGCTTTTATGTTTATAAATAGATAATTTCATTTAATAAATACTTTTTTTATTTTCAGTAAAATGTAAAAAATATGAGACAACCTTATCTATTTACTATTTTAAAGATAAATGAATTAAGGAATGAAGATGATATGGCAGCAACACCGAAAAATCGTTTTTACTATTTTTCAAATTCATAAAACTACTATATATCCTGAATGAAAAATGTTTGAAGCATCTTTTCAAAGAGTGAATACAATATTTTATATAAGTTAATAGTGTTATTCATGTTATTAGTGTTCAATGGGGGGTGAATTAGATACAAATTCAGTATTATTTAGATAATAATAAATAAAAATAGAAGTGAGTAGTAAAACAGTGTAATATGATTGAAATAAGCGTTTTTTATTCAATACGTGTAGTATAATAAAAGTAGAATGATAAGTATTTCAAATATGGTTGTAGGAGGTATAGAGTAAGAGAAACGAAGAAATATGTTACCTAGTCAGAATAAATAGAGATTGCAATCCTACATTAATCAATAAATATATAAAGATAATTGTAAAGAGAACTAAAGTACAAAAATAGCAATCTCGATAAATGGAATAGGATTTTCAACTAATTAATAATAAATAATATTATAAATAATAACTCATGTATACTAGTGAACCAAATACAAATATTCGTAAGATCTAGAAACTGGAGAAATATCACACAAACACAAATCAGTATAGTTGTTATTTGGTGGATATGGTAAAGTATTAAATAGTTGTGATTATTTATAATAATTTAATAATACTTATATAACTTAATAACTTTATACTTCTAACGCACAATACCTACAAATTATTTATCATTACTAACTTTATATTTAATTTTTATATATTTATTAAATTTTATAAAAATTAAAATATTAATTTGTATATAAAAACGTAATAAATATGTATATTTTTTGATATAATTTTATTTTTAAATAAAGTTTAATATATATTATATATATTATATATTAATACTATATATATATTTATATCATGATTTAAATATATATTATATATATATATTTATATCGTTTAAATTTCAATAATAGTTCAATTGCTATTTTTTGTTTGAAAAAAAAATTCGTTGTTATTATATTTGTACTTTTTAATACATTAGTTTGATTTAGGTGTTAAAAAGATATATCTTGGAATATTTTAAGAGGTAATATAAATTTAAAGATTTAGGTGCATTTAAAGTAAAAATTTAAACTTTAAACTATTTAAACAAAAAATAAAAAAAAAAAGTGAATATTTGATGTGAACATTATATTCTTTCTTATTTTTATTATTTTTATGCAATTTTTAAAGTAAATAATTGCAGAAAGGCATTAAGCAAACTGCTACTTAGTTACAAAGCTAAAAGAATTTTTTTTTCCAACTGCCGCTAAGTATGTGTGAACTTTGTATTAGCGTATTTCCTAAAAATTCATGTTAAGCAGATTATAATTGAGTTAAGAGGGGGCAATATATATTATGGGTACTTTTTTGTTGAAAATTAAAATATATTGTTTTATTTATCCCCCAAAGATTTAAAAAATATTAAAAATATATAATCTACTGTTTAGGTTCGGCAATGTATAGTTAGGCTAGTATGGTGGGATTATGTGTTGTTAAAGGTCTAGGTTTGGTCATGTTTGGTTAGTTCTAAGATTGGTGATATAACAGTCAGAAAGTGTCATAAAATTGTAAATAAAGAATATGATAAATAATATTTTTAACTTTTTAACTTAACTAATATTTATATTTTTATTATAAATTGCTTATATATTATATTATTTATAGTTATATATATTTTTTACTTGATAGTATATAGTAATATAATATTTTTCATTAAAATGTAAAGGATATAATGTTTTTTTATAATATATTCGTCGTTATGTTGGATAATCTCTTAGGTTTTTTTAGTATTTATTTATTATTTTACCAAAATTACCTTTATATAAATTATTATCATCAAATTTATCTAATTTAATTTCGTGAATTGTTCCGTAGACTAGATTTGCAACGAAAAATTTATAATATATTTTATTGATATATGTAAAAGTAATTCGACTGTTGAGTTTTTGCGAAAAGCTCCGGAGTTCCAGTTATTAATCTTTGACTGAATTTGATTTTGTTTTTCATATAAATTTTTTCTTTTCAAAAATTCTATTTATTGGTTAGTCTGTAGTTCTTGAAAACCAAGCTTGAACCAGCATGTTTAAAGAGTGGAATAGAACCTGTATTTTACTATATTGCGAGATACATACTAGTTTTATATCTATCGTCTTTCAGTGCAACCCGAAGATAATATTACTAAGTGATAATAAAGCTCTAATCGAATATTTTAGTAAAAAAAGAAAAGATTACCATATTTTTAATAATATAAGTAAAATTATATTCATTATTAAATACTTATTTATAATATATTTTTATATAATTTATATATATATTATATATAATATAATATATATTATTATATATATATATATTATTATTATTATATATATATATATTTTTATATATTATGTATTTATAACTATATATATATATGTACTATCCTAAACATATATATTTTGCTGTATATATATCTATTTTCCCTTTATATAAATATTAATTTTATTAAAATATAATATATTTTATATTAAAATTTAATAATAATTTTAATATTAAATATAAATATTATATTAATCAATATTAATATTATATTTATATATACTTAAATATATTTTATATTCATAATATTATTTATCATATTATATTACTTATTAAATTATATAATATATAATTAATCTTTATATATTATTATATATAAATATATATATATATATTAAATTTATATATATATTAATATATATACATCTTTAATTACTATATTATTTATATATATTATAGTATATTAAGTAATATTATTAGTTAATATTATGAATATCATATTTTATATTTATATTATATCTATTATATATTTAGATATTTATTATTCTTATTATTTATATTATATACTATAATATTATTAATATAATATATATATATTACTATATATTATATTATAATATATATATTAATATATTTAATTTTAATTATATTCTACATATTATATTTAAGTTTTATTATTTATAAATATCTTATTAAATACTATTTATATCTATTATATATATATTATTATATATATTCTATTTTTATCTAACTACTATTTTATTAATGTATTATCAATTTTATAATTTATTTATATATATAATTCCATAATATATCTATATTTTATTAAATTATATATACTATATATTATATTATATATTTATACTTAAGCATATAATATTATTATTTAATAATATAATTATTTACTAATATTATATTTATTATAATATATATTTATATTATCTTATATTTTATTATTATATATATATTATTAATAATATATTCATATATTATATTATACTTATTATTATATATTATATATATATATATATTATAATATATATACTATATATACTATTATTTATTTATTATATCTCGTTCATATATATATATTTTTCTATATCAAATATATATATTTTTATTTATACATATATTTATAAAATTATTATCTGCATCTTATAATATCTAATATATATATTAAATATATATATAATATATATTATTTTATATTACTTATTATCAATTTATTATATAATATATATACTATTAATTATTTATTTATATATATTATATATATATTAAATATTAATTATATATATATTTATATATATTTATCATTAAATATAATTAATTATTATATATTATTATTATTATTTATATATATACTAACTATATATATTATTTATTTTTTTTATATATTATATATATATCTATGTATATATTTATACTATATTTAATATATTTATATAATTTTTTGTAATTTACATTTTATTTTGTACTTTTTAATTTATTAATTTATTATTTTTGAGACTATTTTATGAGTTTTTTTTTTTGTTAATTAATTATATATATTATATTATATCTTTTTTAATGTATATATAATGATATATATATAATATATTATTTTTATTATTGTTAAGTATCGTTATAAGTACGGGAAAAATTTGCTGATTTGGATTCAAGAATAAAATAAAATATTCAATATCGGACCTTCATTTTGATGAGTTTCATAAATCATGTAATTTGTTAAATGAATCTTATTAATCATGTAAATTACTAATCTATGTAGCAGTTGCTCCAAGGTCATCCTTCTAGTATCATTATATTAATTTTATCGTACTGAATAAATAATATTTGCATGGATTGTAATCCTTAATAATTAATCATTTATAATTAATTAATTTAACTATATATATAATAATATCAATTAAAATTATATATATAAAATATATAAATAATAATAAATCTATAATATTTAATAATAATTAATTATAATATTATATTATATAATTAATAAATAAAATTTTTAAATTAATTTAACAAATTTGGTATTAGAGAATATCTTAGAATGCCGCAATGTCATATAAAATGGGGAATATTACTTGTGAGTGATTTTTGAGTATTAGAAAATATTTTAAACAGAGGTGTGTTTGAGTATCTTGAGGTTAAGATTTATAATTGTAATATATTGTATTTTGCAGCATAGATTATTTAAGGTATATTTTTAAATAACTTAAGAACTTACGAAGAGTTGCTGATGGTGGAATTTGGTTTAGTAGTTTAACCAAACTGCACTAGCTAGTAGCAAGTGTACTGATGTCGGTACTCATTAGCCTAATATTATATTCTTGGCTAATCTCACTTTTTTTAACCGCCGGGGCTGGGGGGTGGGGGGGCTGTTTCGTTTTCAGTTGTTAGGCTGTTATGTTGAGATGAGTTATAATCACATACCGATTTATTCAATTTTTTGTTGTGATATTTGTAGTGTGATTGTATTATTTTATTCATAATAATTATGTAAATGGATTGGGTATTGTTATTAACCATAAGAAATATATGATCAATCTTTTAAGTGTCGTACTTTATCTGGTATCACATAGAGTTTTCTGACTTTTTAAAATACCGGAGGATGTGTTTTTGATAGCTCTTTGAAGAGAAGGTTTTATTAGAGTAAGTTTAACCTTTTTAGCAACTAGCAATGTCAGTAACAATCAATATAGTAATATTAATTTTTTGTAAGGGTATATCCTGTATTTTTATTATAGGATGATTTCAAGTCTATTAATGCTTTCTGATAGTATTTGTAATTATGATATCTTGACTCTTCGAGCAAGAAAATAAAAATTTATAAAAGGTATGAATTAAAAAGATTTTAAACTGTTGATATATTCGTGAAAATGTGTAATGATTTGTTTTTGATTTCATGTAAGCATCTGAACTGAGGAGCATTGTATATTACATATAATTTCGGATTAGTTATCCGTAGTATGTAATAAAGTAAAGAATTACAGTATCTGAGCTATCAGTTTATTCTTAATCCGTAAATATTAGTGGAAGTGATTGTATACACAACGGTATTAATAGATAAATATGGCATAAAAACTGAGTCTAATTAGATTTGAAAGTAATGAAATAATATGTATTGTAAGTTAATATGTATCCAATTGTTGAGCTGATAAATATTATATATATATTAAGTATGTAAAATATGAATCATTTGGTTGGATGGAGAAGGGTGTGGTATAACCGAGTGACAAAATATCAGTTTCTATTATAAAAACTTCTAAAAGGTTATGCGTTTCTAAACTCCTATAAACCCTCACAGTTGCTTAATGTTTATATTGGTATCATCATCTCTCATGATACAGGGAATATTATCATTGACAATTTTAAAGGGTATCTCTCTAACGTAACCCCAACCTAAACCTATACTCCAACTTAACCACTAAACCTAACCTATCCTAGCCAATAAACTTAACTCTAAATTAACCTAAACCTATAATTTGAGACCGCGAGCTAAAGCAACTATTTAAAAATATAGTTCCATAAATAATATCGATTTATTGTATTATTTTGAGGGTTATTTATAGATACATGATATAATATATAATTATGATATAATATATTATAGTATTATATTTATTATATTATTCAGGATTTAAGATACTATAGTTAATAATAGTTAATTATCCAAATAAACGTTATTATAAGACAAAATATATTTTATGTAATTATAGTAATTTGTATATATTACTATATAGTATATATATAAAAGATATTACTTATATAATTTAATTATTTAAATACATTTATGTGAATACAACTTATATATTGTATTCACATACTTAGTCTTATATATATATATAATATGTATATATATTTATATATATAATTATTGATTTATTATATATATAATATACCTTATAATCAAAATACAATATAGTGGATATACATAAGCATAATTATATATAAGTAATATTAATTATTTGTTAATAATACATTCACTAACATATATATATATATATATATATATATATATGGTATATATATATATATATATGTTTAATTAACTATATATATATATATAATATAATATAGTTTAATATAATAATATAAATAAGTATACATATATTATAATATATATTACTATTAATATAAGTAATTTTAACCCAGATATATATCTAAAGTTTCATTGAACAAGTTTGAAAATCATTTATGGTACCTTGATATCTATAAGATCATAGTCAGTTATATAGCTTATATATTATATTAAATATATCTATATACTGATACTCTATTATAGTCATATAATAATAGCATAAATATTACTATATAAGTTGATGTACCCTCCGAAGGCTATACTCGGTATTTATATACAGTATATTAATATATAACCGTATAACCTATAAAGGGTTATTCTGATATATATCTGAATACCTAATATATATACTCATAATACGGTTTGGTATGAAAAGCGCTTGCACAGTGTAATATACTAGGTAATATTATGATAGTAGCATGCCTATATACTAATGATTATATATTGATAGCTACGAGAAATACCCATAATATAAGCAACGGACTTTTCTTATTTTATTAACACGCAAAGAAGACATAAGAAAACTCAAGAAACAATTCTGGGATAGAGATTACTTATTGAATAACATGTATTAATAGTTTAAAAAATAATTATTTAATTAATAACAATCGAATATCACACATACAATATATGCAATGATTGGAAAATTCACCATATAGAGCAGTTGTCAAAATTGATATTATTAAAAAAGTAAATCTATATATACCTTGGGTTTCAATATGAACAGACTCTGGCTTTAAGTAATAGTATTTAAACTAGGTAGTTAGAAACACAAAATTTTCTGTTCTACAACTTCTCTAGCACAGTTGACCGACTGCAATCTGTCGTACTTCCATAGTACCGTTTCTCAGCCAAGTCTTGATCGCCTTGCCGCAGAGTACTGAAAGAGCGTTCTATCTGTAAAGGCTGGGTGTGTGGAAACGGTAATGGCTGGGACGAGAGATAGTCATCATCAAAGCCTTTTTTCCGTCGACGGAAAGAATAGGTTCAGTCTCCTTTAAGACTTGGAGACAACAAGATTTTTAGTTTTTCAATACTCAGTTTCTTGTACTCATCACAAATTTGTACTCTGGAATGTTTATTAGTAGGTCTTCTATCTATGGCCCTTTCTATAAGTGGGTAACACAACTATATTAAAAATAATTTCATTGTTCATTTTTTCCTATTTAACATCAGCATCTCAATCTCTATGTTATGAGTAGCATCTGGAAAGGATGTAAGATAGCGCGGCAATGACCCAAATAGCAGCGTGTTATTTTCAGTTAGCAGGAAAACATAATTCCAAAGAAAAGTAGTTATATATAGGTTGATTCTAGATACAGAGTTATTAAAGAATCCTTCTCCAGAAAATCCTGTAGGGATTTAGCTGAGCTAGGATTTAAGTTGACTGCAATAGTGCAGCTGCCTACAAAGAAATCCGTGGTATATATTTTCAAGATATCTAATACCTAGTATGCTATTCAGGCGACTTTATGATTATTAAGTCATCTATTTATAACTACTATCATTAGCAAATGATTTATTTACTTTTATCAAAATTTCCGATGGCTACTAACCATTTCCACAAATATGATGAATGTGCTGCAGGGTTTTATTGACGTAAATTTAATCGCATAGGTCTTGAATGGAAGAGTCATATTACAACTTGGCATCATGACATCGCAGAGATATCATTCGCGATCACGAATTCAAATATTATCAATGAGCCATTCGATGAATGAAACGTACATTACAATTTATATTCCTGCTGAATTGACAATAACTTGAAATAAAGTGCGCTATTTTGCTACCTTGTGACAAGTTATTATTTCCTTTCCAAAGGAGAAAAGGATCTTCTCATATGCCTAAGTGGAGTCGATGTCTGTTACAGAACTAGCCCCTTAAACACTCCTGTATTACACCTTTGTGTTGTTCAGGACTCTCTGGTCTGGGCATAGGCTTTGGGAGGTTTGTGGCATTAATTATTTCGTTTTCATAGTGCGCAAGACCGACCCGACTTGCGAAAAACATCGTAATAATGTCCTTTATAGTACCCCATAAGAGTGTTTACCCACAGTAATTGCGGATTTCTGGTATTGGGTGTTTAAATAATTTACTACTAGATTTTTGGTTTGTGTGAAGAGCAATGAAAGAACAATGCTTTTTTATACTTTTTCTTTCCAGCAAGATTGATTTATACTTGCGACTATCCAATCCCTTTTTTGCCCAAGACATCGCGTGAACAGCCATCGAAACCAAGCCCACGCATTTCTAGGGATCCCTAGAATCTTCTCAGTCGTGACAAATTCGGGCAATGTTTGTATCGGAACATGATGGTTCTTTTTAGACGTCACGAGAAGACGCTATTCCAGTCCTCTACCTGAACACGACTGGCAATAATTTTCTTCTTTGTACTTTCATCGACTACCTTTTGTATCGAAATAGCGAACATCTATGATTATGCGATTCAATCATGTAGAGCCGTATTTGCCAGAAATAATGTCCAGGTGGTTTGCTATACTGCATAGTCTAAACCTAAGCCTATCGCGCAACGCTTCCTTTTACCTTATTAAACACTGATGCTTTCCTTACTAAGTAGTACAGAGCCACATTTCGAGAAATGATCCTCATTCTGAATCTGAACCGATTGGTATGTGGCATTTTCTTCTCTTCCCCTTTCAAAATGTTTTTTCAATCGACTGATCTACCCCGCAAATCTATCCTGTCAAAGGGCGAACGCTAAATCTTGCCAGTACAGCTACGCGCTCATTCATAATGATGCTAATCCACCCACATAGCGGTAAAGAAGCTCCTGCCCAAGAAAAATGTCACACCATGAAAATTATTGAGGATAATATTTTTTTTTCTTCTAATGATTTTCTAGAATGTTGGTTAATTTGGATGTCTACTCGGCACGTCCTGTAGGAACAATCTTGCAGCTTCAACAGCTGGAGTTTAAATGTCACTTCTGCTTGTTTGTATAATCCTTTATTCAACTCGCATGATACAACCTTTTCACTCAGTTAATGAAAGGTCTGTATGTCGTTAAGATTAAAGATCCTAATAGGAAGGATCACCCCTCTGACAGATACTTTTTAATTTGGTGGAAATAAAATAATAAAAAACAATGCAAAAGCCCCCTTTAGGCGCCTGGAGTATTATCAACTAAGCGTGAGAGATCACTAGATCTCCAGGACACCCATTTCATAATTATAGAAATTTCTCGGTTTAAGTGGGGCTTTGCATTCTTTCTATAAAAAGTATATTATGGTCTTAGTAACTTTGGAGATCTGTTTCTTTTTTCTCTATGTTCCATAATCAGAGAGAAGTTCGACATGTACCAAAACGTATCTACCAATCGTCAGTGTTGGTTGATTGTTATACTACTCGAACGCCAGCTTCCGAAATCTGGACCCATATCTTGACCTGTCGAGGTGCTGGGCCTGGATGTGGGTTCTTCATCATGCAAAATATGCGAAGTAGCAGAGGGATTGGCCTCTTTGTGTAGTGCTTAGTTGACCTTTAGGTTTTGATGTATTATTCTTAAGCTTTCGTTGTTTCACCGTCTACCATTTCCAATTTTACTGAGTTTCTTCCTTTTCAAATCTACCTGAACGAACGACTCTCTAAGTGAGTAAATATGTAATTTATTAAATATCTATAGACTATATATTAATTAGGCCTTATATCAATAATATACCTACTTATATATATATTATATATGGGGAAGCAATATAAAAACTTTTACCACATAGTGTAATAAAATACGCTGGCAGGTATATTTTATCTCATTTATTATTAGGCTATTAGCTCATATACTAGTGGTTTAAGTATATGAGGGTATTACAATACCTCATCTTATTATATATATTAGGCTCTTCTCCTATATATAGATATTTCAAATTAATATTAATTATTATAAAAAAATATCAGCTCATATCTATTAAAAACACTGTATTTATTCACATAATTTTTTTGGCAAACTGGATATTTCTGAATCACAACAATGTGCTAAATATTTAACATATATAAACAATATCTTATACTCGGCAAAAAGAGTATTATCATCACTAGAGTAATATATGATGAGGATATTATCCTACTAAACTATATAGAGTCCCCTATATAATATATATTCTATTATATATAAGAATATATATATAAACTATATATATATATCATTATATAATATATATATAACTATAGATATATATATATATATATATACTTCAGTATAAATAAATATTAATATATGTATATATAATTACTTATATTATTATATATTATAATATATGGTTTTCTAACTGTATATCTCCTGCCCACATATGGTCCCATAGGCTAATTAATTTAAATACCTAGCAATTTTTAATCTCAAAGATGTTAACAGAAAAAAATTAAAGTATGGTGAATAAATTATGTTTAAAAAACCACTATTATATACTGCTGAGTTGTAACCTTACCAACCATAAAAATAGTTTTTTAATGAAGCTAATCCTCAATGGACAGTAACATCCATGTGTTAACCTCATAAGTTCTAATTATAAACTCTATATTTTATTTTAAGATTAATGATAAATACATCAGATAGAATTTAATTGATTAAAATTTAAAGTAAAACGTACGTAACGAATAATGGAATATCTCAGACGCTAATAATCCATGATCTGTATGTGCGATATTATTTGGTGATACTACCTCACACCTTTTACACGAGGCGATGTTGAATGTAGAGTGGTGTCTACGGAAGTGATAATTTTCCAAATGCCTAACTTTGAACCTAAAACTTAATAAAGAATTATAGAATCCGATACTCCACACACCAACCCTATATTGGATGTCCCTGAAAAACACAAAATCTAGAATTTATTTTAATACATATTCAACTGTTAAAAAGCAGGTGATAGAAACAACACCAGTTTTCTTATATGCAAATTAAAAAGAGCATATAAAATGAGTGAAAAGACCTCGTACGGCAAGAGAATGTGAGAAAATGACGATTGCAACTATAGCCTTTGTTTCTTCAGTTGTATAAAATATATTTATAATATAATATATTACCTTAAATCTAAATTTTATACTGTATTTATTCTGCGTTTAAGTAGTATTATAATTATATATATATATAATACATATATATATATATATCTATATAATATATACTATATATATATATATAAATGTATAGAAATGCCTTCCTACGTAATATATATATATATATATATTTCGAACAACAAGATACCTACACGAGCACCCCAGCCCGGATATCGGGACCGTTTGTGACCTCAACAAAAAATTCCGCAGGTAAGATTCTCTAAAGTAAACACTTTTAGTGGGGGCAAGCTGCCCTCTCTCGCCCGCGAATCACTGCACGCAACAGCGCCTTATATGAAACCATACTTAACAGGGTAGACTATAAAGACCGAGACTCATTCATCAAATAAAAGACCATTTAGCGACTTGTACAAAGTCTATAACACATTAAATATATTTATTTGAACAACATATACACAAAACACATTACCAACATATTCTCTGAGGCCGCATATCACAAATTTCCCAGAAAAACATTCATCCGCAAATATATCAATTATCTAAGATTTAAATCATATACAAACGATAAAACAAACTAACAATTCTAAAAAACATGCATTAAACCTAGTAATCGAGTCCCACCTAAACAAAGGAATCTGGTTATTTTACAAATATTACAAATGTAATAACTGCCCTAATAAATAGCATTGGCTCGAACCACCCAAAAATAACTCTCAAACAATTATAAGAAGATATATTAACCGGAACACTCATGTAAATCGACCCTAGAATATTTATTCATTGAGCGATATATCCAACAGATCCTTCATTTCCTATACTTTGTAAACATTCGTCCACGGATCTGCCAACCTAGATAATTTAACACTAATACATCCACCCTCATAAAATCCTGATATCCAAGCACCAGATTACTAGAAAACAAAATGTAATATTCACTATGAATCTTTCATCATCAAAGATTAGCAGATAATATTTCCAAACGCCCTACATAAGGAGAATGTCATCCATAGACGAATATAACTAATTGTATTTAACAGAATTCCATCTCTCTGGACCAATTTACTATAAAAATTATTTAAGCAATTTCCCCTAAATATTTTCGGACGTAATCAAAATTCCACAGTCACTATGAACTTACCGCATGCACGTACCAAAGTAGCCGGATAAGGAAAAAAGTAGATAATATTCCGTCTATTATTTTTAGTCCTGAATGAAGTTCGGGTGTCGCGTATGATCACGTCCTTATTCTGGCAGAAGACTTAGGGCTGATTAAGGATAATCTAAAATATTAAAATCCTCAATACTTGGTGTTTATAAATTCATAATAATTACATTTTTAACTCAATAATAAAATACTGTGTTGTTATCACATGACAATTAAATAACTTTCAAGATAATTTATTACCTTTTCCAATTTTCTAGGGTAAATACAGCATTTAAAACTAGTATATATATATAATAACTAAATATTTATTATTATTATAAACAATATAAGCCTATAAATATAAAGTAGGTATATATACTCATATATAAATATAGTACTAAATATATACACCTACCTAATATATATATATATAATATACTACCTATATATATATGGGAGCAATTCAACAAGAAGAATTTTCGATGTCCTCGACAAAACACATCTCATTCTATCTTTTTAGAACGAATATTTCGATATTTCTGTATCGGATCGTACCTACACCCTTAACACCCCATACACCACGATAAATGGCAGACATCTTTGGCGTCAGTAAATGTTTGAAAGAGATAGAGGTAGGAAGTGCTATACACTCCGGTGTTTTAATCGCCAAATTTAAAATATATTCCACTTATTTAGTAAAAAAATATGTTGACAAATTTTATGTTGCAAATTTAAAGGTGTTTTATAATTTCAATTATATAAACATGTTATCAATAAGAAATTATTTTTTAAACCCTTTTTAAGGTAAACTGGTATTTATCAAAAAAATTAAAAATATTTTTAGAGTTTAGCATGGCGCTATACCAGCGGATTTATGTGACCCAGATGATATTGTTATGACGAATCCATTTTATTAAGGTTTTTGCAGTTAACTAATTTTTTGACCTTCTCATTGGCTTTTTTTTCATCAACAAATATTGGCATTTTTTGACTTTTTTTTAATAAATCTAGTGTCTTCTGATATTTTGAGTTGGCACACTGTTAACAAAACATCGAATGGAGTTTGCTAGTTTTTTTTTTAGCATTATGCTTTATTTTGTACAAGATGTAACAGTAAAAGTATCAATGTACGTTAATTTTACTTTACGGCATAGTCGCGCAGATTTCAAGTCGCACCGCCCAGCCATTAAAATGGATGGTAATGAACATCACCCTTTTTTATTAAAAGAGGGACTTTCGAGCTGAAATGAGAAGGTATTCGCGCATCGGGGGAACGCACGCTTCTAATACCACAGAGAGAATGAGAGGGAATAGAGATCGGAGGAACCTCTCCCCGCGACACCCAAAGACCAAAGGCAGCGCGGTCACGCGAGAGACGCAAAGTCTCGCCTAGGATGAGGTGGATTTGATACCATCACGCTAGTCCCCACACTTAGAGTGTTGCCGAGACGAAACCCGACTTACTGACATCGGGGCTTGGCAATAGCGGACTAACCCGATATGCGTATTATACTATAGTGATAGAGTCACAAAAACCATTAGAAATCATACCTAAACGCAAACGAAAAATCTTCTATCTCTTTGGAGCGCACACATGTTTTTACTGCGAACAATCTGCTATTCCAGCTAGATGCGACAATAAATCTCAGAACAAAATTTTGGGGACCCATTTTAATGATATATAACAAGATTATCATTATAGTATATAATATTATATATAATATGAGGCGGTAATATAATCACTAATACCACTATATATACTAATATTATTTATATCATATAATAATATCAATATAAGTAGATAATTATCATAAAATATCAATCACTATATATATATATATACCAGAACCTATATTTTAATCATATATATATATATATGATATAAAGTCAAAAATCATTGAGGAGATTACCTATTTTGGCATATTATTATTAAGGTAACTATATAAACTACTAATATAAAGCTATTATATACTACCCGGTTAGAAGGGTTATAGATAGGATATTTTTTAAATACTCAAAATGATAAATATATATCTGAAAAACATATTCAAAAATATATTTTCATACTACTCATATATATATATATTGAGTAAGTAAAACATTAAGGCTAATATAAAAATATAAACTATCTAGGGAATACAACACTTTGGGATTTCTAGGATGAAGTAGTCAAAATCGAAAGTAAATCAGTCTTAGACCTGAAGAGTCACTATCTATATATATATATATAGGTATATTTACTATTGTTACTGAAGTATATATATATATATATATATATGATATATATAGAAAAATTATAGTATTGTTCACTTTTATATATATAAAATTTTATATATTCATTAAAGTTCTTAATAATATATTACCTGGTCTTTCTAGACAGCAGAAGAAATAATAATACTTAGATGTTCACCATTTAGTGGGTGTATTACTATATTATGGAAATATTACTGATCGAATGGTGGAGACATGTAAATTTAGATAGGCTAATAATCTACAAAATACAGAAATAGTGGATATTGTAAATCGATAATATTTTGTTTTAGGGCATTTATGCATAAAAAATACAAACCACTAGTTGTCTGTCCAATAATTGAGTGGCATATTATATTGCAATAGAATCTTATAGTGGGTCGTTTATTGCTACTTCTAGTGGGACAAAATTTTACTAGCTTTTATTATTTGCTTAAATTTATTTTTATATTGCATTCTTGGAGAAAAAATTTTAAAAATGCAATATTATGCTTATTTATTTTTTATTGGGCTTAGATTATATAGGTTTATTGGCAATTATATTTTTAACTTTTTTTTTATAATAAAATGCTAGTGCATTATTCTGATATTTTGAGTTAGGCCAACACTTAGTATTAATACAAAACAATTGGATTCAGGTATTGTTGTTCAAACTTTAATGTATTTCAGTTCCACGGTATTATGTTAAGTATGGGAGTTGTTCAGCGATAAATGTTTATACACTTAAAAAATATGATATGTTAAGTTGATTTCTTTCATATAATGTCCAAATAAACGAATTGGATTATATGGCTAAGGTTTATTTAAATTTAGCATTGTTTATTTGTGGATACATGTAAACAGTAGCAAAGGTATCAATGTACGTTGATTTTAGTCTAAAAAGAGTTGTAGACTGGTTTTTAACTGTTTTTCCGTGATATTTTATATATATGTATTATATATTAATATCTAATATATTTATAATGATATATTAGTATATTATGAATATTATATTATAATAATATAATATATATATATATTATTTAATATAATATTATATTTAATATATAGGTATATATATATACTATATAGTATTTAATAGTATATTTATATTATTAATAATAATATATAATAATATATAATATATTAATTATATATATAATATTAAGATACTTAATATATATTATAGGTATCGTTTACAGTACAAGCTAACTAAACAGAACTCTTCCAGTTAAAATAACAGTTTTGAGCCTAGTTTTACACGGCAACAGTTGTATGCAGTAATAATAAGTTTTATGGGCTACTTTTTACGGTTGAACATAGTTGAAATGTCAATTCTGAGACCCCCTTAAAAAAATATGAAGTATATTATAACCTTACTTTTTAGGGGCATCTAGAAGCTCAATGTGAGGGACGGAGGGGGACGTATATCCAATATCACCGGAAAGGGATGGTGCGTAAGGAACCCCCGAACGACCCTAACAAAGACCAAAGAGATCAGAGGGGGTATCCGTGAGACTCATTCCGGAGGGGGTAGGATTGTGATCCGCGCACGATAGATAGTCCTTAACCTAGAGTGCCGAGAGACCTTACCGATGCGCTTGAAGCATCTAGGGGCGGACTAATATTCCCCGTGGAGTATTTATATCGTTTAGTGATTATACCCAAAACAATTAAATTCAGCCAAATAATGACAGTACTTATTGCAGACATTTAATTCGCACATTTAATTCTAAATTCTGTACTCTATAAATCTCAAACACCTTTAATTTCACGTTTAATTTACTATAATATATAAATATATTATTAGATATATAATATTATATATATATTATATTAATATTATATATATATATATATTATATATATATATATGTAATATTATATATATTAATATATATATAATATGTATAATATATATATATATTATAGTATCTAGAATATTCTGCTTATGGGAATATCATAGTCCTTAAATATCAGACTTTTAATTGTATCGTATATAAGTCCAAGAGCAATTACATGTACATCTTATCAAGATACAAATATATCAGAAATATGAAAATCTACATTTTATTTTGCTGGACTAAGGAGGCTTTGAAGTTAAAATTATTTATCCTAGGTATTAGGTATAAATATTAAATGTTATTACTTATCTATATACTTTGTAGGATAATAACATTATTTATATATATTACTATTATAATTATATTATAATATAATATATAATATATATATAATATAATTAATATATACTTATTATAAATTAAATTATATGTATATATATTATACATATAAATATTAATTATCATATGAAAATCGATATATCCTGATTCTATTTATCAGACCGAAAAATGTTCATTTTACCTTTATTTATATATAGTACTAGTAGTAATGTATATATAATATACTATTATAATATTGGTAGTATTTAATGGAAAGTTATTTAGTAATAATTATTAATTTATATTTTATTTTGTGTATATATATATATATTTTATATATATATATATA
>JABUQX010045658.1:45000-47500 GCA_015478945.1 Trachelipus rathkii
TGGAAATTTGGTACATTAGTACTTTTTAAATGTAAATAAAGAAGAAAGCATGAAAAAAAATTGACCGTACACCCCAAAGGGGGGTCTCCAGGCCCCTAACCTCCATTTTATGGGGCAACAAGTACCGCCTAGAGATCTCAAAATTGAAACTTTAACTATTTATAAATAGAGGAACAATAATGCGCAAATAAATACAAAGGTGTAAGCCAATTAACCAAGGATAAAGTTTATTAGTAGAACACAAGTAATGTAAAGGTCTCCTACTCTTTTACTGGAGAAATTGATTAAAGCTTTTTTTTCTAAATTGAATTAGTTTCTATAATACTTAATATTTTTTTAACGAAATATAACTTGGTGTACTAACCTACAAGGAATATAATCAAAAGTTGATTATTATGAATTAACAGTTTTTCTTTGGAATTAGTCTTCCAAGATAAAGTAACTTGAGCGAGGAAAGATAGTGCCTTGTCCATGGTGAGTATCAATAAGCAACCATTTTTCCAGCTTCTGAGCCAGTATTTATATAAACCGAATTAGAAGGGTTAGAAATATTGTTTATAATTTGAAGAAAACTGATAGGATTCTACACAACGGTGCAAAATATATTTTCTAAATGTCAAAGAATGACGTAAATTACAACCACCTCCAAAACGTAGAGTCGCTGATTTGGTTGCATATCGGTTGCATTTTGATATTGGTAAATGAAATATAAAAATTGAATATTGACTTGGTTTTAATAGTAGTTAAAGGCATATTTCATTGATAATTTTGTCTTTTTGATTTATTATTTATTGAAATATAAATGAAAATGATGATCAATTTTTCATTTACGATCCCATCAAACACAATTTCAGGCAACCCACTTCGGGGGCGAATCACAGGTCCATTTGGTACCCATTAGGTAATACTGGGTTCACATAAAATGACAGACGGGAGTAATTTTATAGAAATAAGGTTAAAAACAATATATTATAATATATATATAGTATATTTATATATATTTATAATTATGTAATGATATAAACGAAGAGTTATATTATAGTATAATTGACTATATATAATTATATATATAGTATATTTAGTAATAATAGAATTTATAAATATAATATAAGTATATATTAAATTGATATAAGATATATTATATATATATGTATATATAATTATATATATATTATTATATATTACTATGTATATATAGTATATATAATATAATATAATATATATATATATAGTATACTATATTATCATTAATACTATTATATATATTATATAATATAATATTTAATAGTTGTCCACCAAACCCGTCAGGGTCAAGGGTCCTATTTACTAGGAGGGGTGTATTTTTTATTTATATTTAGATATGGTACTTTACCTTAGGACCTCAGGATATGATAGTTAATTTATGCTCAATATCTGCAACTTTTAAAAATATATTTGATAAACACATAAATGATTCGTATCATTGTATAGTTATACTTAATATGCATTGTTATTGATTTTACTTATATCTTTGTTTCAATGAGGCATTGCTTTAAGTAGTTAGTGGTTTCGTTTAACCAAACAGAAACAAAAAAAATTCCATACTTGACTTTATTTGGGTCTTTGACATGCTGCGATTGGGATTTTTAGCATACAGGTAAATTTGATTAGTGTCTTCTTTTCAACTTAAAGTCGTAATGTATACTAAGTAAGAGTTGACGACTACCGGTTGGCGTAAGTCGTGCTGTGCTGTGCCTGGTGAGCTCATTGCTTGGTGGCGGTGCGGTGCGGTGGCGGTGCTGGTGCGGTGCGGTGCGCGGTGCGGTACGGCTGCGGTGGGCGGTGCGGTGCGGTGCGTGCACGTTAATAACGCAATTTAAACATAAAGGTGCCATGAGGTGGAACAAAAATTGAGCTTTGGCGGCAGTGCTCAGTGCGTTGTGCTTCTGTGGTTCTCTGCTGTGGCGAATGCAATTCCGGGTGCTCATCCAACCTTAGTTACTATATCGAAGTTAGTGAGTGGGAATTCTAGTGGTTTGTAACAAAAATATTTTACCAACAAAATTAATAAGGGCATAATCTTTATTGATTGTTCTAGAAGAAAAGCTCTATCGTGTTTACTCTTGATTTTAGAAAGGTATTAATCAGAAAATAAATTCCGACTCCGGCCAAACCAAGAATTGGAATTATGATATGAAATTTTGCCCAGAATCCGGCGGTCCTCTAATTTATTCCTTTTTGCCTAATCTTCTTCTGTCTATGTATGTATGTATGTATCGTATGTATGTATGTAATGTATGATATGTATGTATGTTATGTATCGTTATGTATGTATCGTATGTATAGTATTGTATGTTATGTATGTTATGTTGTATGTATGTTGTATGATATGTAATGTATGTATGTATGTATGGTATGTATGTATGTATTCTCTGAGCCGGTATATATATATAGTATATATATATAATATATATATATATATTATATTATAATATATATATATTATACCTATATATATATA
>JABUQX010045658.1:50000-51748 GCA_015478945.1 Trachelipus rathkii
AAATAAATTAGGAATAGAATAAATAATATAAAGGTCGATAAATAGTTTGATCATTTCCATTATTTAACGGCTACAGATTTTGTTCTCTTAGATTATGTTGAATCTAAGTTTTACTATGATTATAACAACCCGACTAACATTCTGAGAACTGGTATTCAAGAAGCTTAAGAAAGAATCCTGTCCTGTGAAGAAATGTTTTAATTGAAAAAAGTGAACGTACAATTAATAATAGCCATAGACTCAGCAAAAAAAGGATCCTGTGGGAGGAAGCCAAATTCATTTAATTTATGGACCATATGGAACATGGCCAAATTTCCTAATCAGATTTTTATTAAGGATAATGAAAGCGTGGATTTTCTCACTGTGATGGATTTATTATTAACTACGTGTTGAATTTGTTAGAAGGATAAATCCTAAAAAATATCCTCCAGTATATCACTCCCAGTGAGAAATCTTAGCAATCAAAAAAAGTCCACCATATAGAGCTTTAACAAGACCGCTATGAAACGCCTCACTGTGGTATCCCTTTTATTTATAATCAATGTCTTGGGGGGGGTTTTTTCCAAAAAAAAAATCCCTGGACCAAAGCCACAGACCATATCCCCTAATATATATAATATAATATATATATATATAATAATATATATAAATATTATATATAATATATAATAATAATAAATATATATAATATATAATATAATATTATAATATATATATATACATTTCTAGGTAACAACATATACAAATTTGTTCTTTTAGTAGTAGTTAGTACTCTTACGATTGGTGTTAAGTAGTAGCATTACTAGAAGTATAGTAGTAGTAGTTAGTAGTAAAGTAGTAATAGCAGAATATTATACTAAATTAAACTTATTGCTCTCAACTAGATGCGTTATTGATGAGACTGGAAAAGTTAGACTACGCGCATTACCCTATGCAACTCGAACTTAAGATGATCAACAGATACGTGGGTGAAAAAAAATTAAAACACGATGCACATATAAAAAAGAAAATAGGACCTTTTAAAAAGCTCATGATCGGAGAATTACATTTTACTTGTCCAACAGAAAAGAGGTATTATAATTCGCTGCACATTTGTTCTATAAAATTGATTTATATTTGTTGCTGTTTTCGCTATATACATTCTTGAATACAAATTGTTTCAAGGCGCATGTAGATTATCTTTAGTAATTTTATTAAATATCATTTGTCGCATACAGAGGGAACTAACGTGACATACCTTTGCTGCAGTACAGGCTGGCATCATTTGAATCCAGCCGTCTCTCAGGATTATATCCATCTGCTCAAATGTTACAATATCATAGCAAATGCTACGACTCTCTTGCGATTTTAGAAAAGCTATCTCTCTTGCACTTCGAGAAAGCTTCATCCACTAGGACCCGAGAATTTGTTCCGTTTTTACTATCACTTTTCATTGTGAAAATTTGTGACTATAATGTTATTTCTCAAAATTATATATAGTAGTATATATATATATTATATAATAATATATCTAATATCAACTATTTTCATATATATTATATAAATAAAATATAGGTATAATTAGTATATATATATTAGTATATAAGATAATATATATTTATATAATATATATATAAATATGATATATATATATATATATATATAATATAATATATATTATATATATAGTATAGTATATATATATTAATAATATCTATATATATATATATATATAATATGATTTATTATTAAGTATATATTATATATAT
>JABUQX010045659.1:0-29132 GCA_015478945.1 Trachelipus rathkii
TAATAATAATAATAATATAATAATAATAATAATAATAATAATAATAATAATAATAATAATAATAATTATAACAATAATTATAATAATAATAATAATAATAATTATAATTATAATTATAACACTGGTCAACAATGATTTTGGAACTAAAATGGGAATAGGTGTTCTATGTAGGTATAGTTGTCCTGAATGCGATGATGTAGTCGAAAATGACGTATCACGTCACAATTGTCTGTTATGAGTCATTACTGAGTCATGCTTGAACACGAAAAATCGTGAAAATATATAATGTTCTCGCTGAGAATTTTGTAGTATGCTCGCAGTTACAGAGTTTTTTTTTCAGTATAAATGTTGTGTCTTTGTGTTGTTAGTCTTTTAATATATATATATATATATATATATATATATATATATATATATATATATATATATATATATATATATATATATATATATATATATATATATACAGTATATAATATATAATAATATATTATATATATATATATATATATATATATATATATATATTATATAAATATATACTATATATATATTTATATATATTATATAAATATATATATATATATATATATATATCATATATATAATATTACTACTCCCTACCATCTGTATGTATCCTAATAATTACTCTATCACTAATGGATACAATATATTTTACATACTATATATATACTATATATATATACCGTATATTTTCCTCAATAACAACTTATATATATATATATATATATATTATTCATCATTATTCATCATTCCCTCTGGTAGATCCCTAAGGGATCTGTCAGGTGTCACCTCTACAGAACACTCTCCAGGCATTTCTGTCGGCGTATATTCTCCTCGATTTCTTCGATCGTCGTTCCTCTTGCTACCATGGCCTATCCATCTATATACTGGCTGCATACAATACCTTACCTATATTTAATTCACTAACTACCTTCTTTCCTCATAACTATTCCAACCCCTTTAGTATGTAATATAGATATATATGTATATATATATATATATATTATTATATATATAATATATATATTATATACTATATTATATATATATATATATATATATATATATATATATATATAATATATATATATATATATTTACAGCGCATTAATGTTAATTTAGTTTGCTCAGAAATATATTTAAAAGTATGAGTACCAACGTGCTTGTATAAATTCTCAGAATGTCTTTTGCTACGCGTATGTGGAGAATATACTACGAAAGTCAACGGAAACCAATCAGCTCAATTGTTAATTCCACACGGCTTGTAAACTCAAGTATCATTATTTTAAGCTGTGCGTGGGTTGATACTCAGGAACTCGAGCATGAGATCTACATACATACATATCTTGCCATTAATAGACTGTATAGGATCTGATGGGTTATCTCAACTCAGATAGGTCTAAGAAGGTGAAACAAAATGCACAGCATTCTGCCCCATTGAGTGTCTCTGAGTATATAGCAGATGTGCGACAGCCAATTCAGGAATTCATATACAAACGTTACTTTGGTCTACTCCCTTTGCTTAAACAACATGGGTTCGCCTGGCACATTTTCCACCTCAATTCAAAACTAAAGCAACATTGCCTATCCGACAATTAACTCAGCCAAAAGACCAGTCCCCCATAATGATAAGAACCTACCGTTCTATGGCACCAGCTTCTTGGAAAGAGGTTCCTAACTCAGATGAAGATTTGTTTGACTCTAATGCTGGAGCATCGGTGCTGCTGATCTGGCCATATCATCCAGACGAATCAATGCAACACCACAACATGATTTACGCAATCCGGAACTAGAAAATGTCGCAAGAGACCTGTATTTGTCAAAACAGCAAGCTGAAATCTTAGGTTCACGCCTGCAGGAGTGGAATTTGTTAGATCAAAAAGGTTAATATTAGTATATATAGAAATAGAAACAGGAATTTAGAGAAATATTTTACAGAGTAACTTAATATGTTCAATGTTCCGATGTTAATGGACTTATTCGTGAGATTGGTATTCCGTATTTAGATGGTGAATGGCGCTTATTCATAGACGCTTCAAAACTAGCCTAAAAGCCGTCTTATTGCATAACTCAAACAAGTTTCCCTCAATTCCGGTTGCGCATGCTGTTGGAATGAAGGAAACCTATGAAAGTATGTCCGAAATTTTGAAGGCTATTAAATATTATGACCACACATGGCTTATCTGTTGTGATCTGAAAGTTGTTGGACTCCTTCTTGGTCTACAGGGAGGATTCACCAAACACTGTTGTTTTTTGTGTTTATGGGACAGCCGGGATACTAAGCAACATTACGTACGAAAAACATGGAGAGAAAGAGATACATTTAACCCGGGCATAGAGAATTGTTAAGTATAGCCCCTTGTAGATCTAAAGCGGTTATTTTAACCAACCTATTACATATTAAACTTGGGACTTGTGAAGAAATTTTTGTGACGCATGGATATAGGTTGGAGATTGATTTTAAATATTCAATGTGACTTTTTCGTGGCTTAAGTAACGCTAAATTGAAAGAGGCGCGTTTTCGTCGGACCCGCAGGATTCGAACACTACACCCCTAATACTCCTCTTCCTTTCCCACTTCCCCCTATTAATATCTTATCCAGCTGCACCTTGCTCCCACCAAGCACTTCAACACTTAAGCGACACCGCTCACAAATTATACCATAATAAAACAATTCAGAAAAGGGTTAAAATGATTAACTATATATATCAAAGGGGTTTAAAACCTCACTCTATCAATTATTTATTTCCTACCTTTTTTTTTTTTTTCCTCTTTCTTTTTCTTTAAAATGTACACCGTTAAACTTATTTATCTATTAAAATCTTATCCAATTATTTAAACATTCTTTAACTCCCACATACATACATATATTTGCCCATTTAAGTTCCCCTTTTCCATAGTATTCTCAATTTCTCGAATCGTAAAATACCAGCAATTACCAATAATATTGCAAGTTATTATAGTTTGCTCCTTGACCAAAAAGATTCTTCTCTTATGATGGCAATAAAAGTGAGAACTGGTTTTATAAATCTTAAAACGCATAATTAACTTATTCATGCAATGATCATGTGTCTCTTCCACCTCATTAAGACGATATGATTTAAAGCAGAAAAAATAGTGAATGCGCTTACATTGCAAATACATATATGTCAGTTACAGGAGATATTTATTATATAAATTCCTAGATCGTATGTAGAAAGGAAGAGGAGGAATATTACCATACGCTTATTTATTTTACAAGAACGGGTGATGCTGAAGCACTGTCCAACTTCCTCTCAAAGTTTTCAAAAAATATACAATGTTTCTGTACAGCTATTGGTCATAATTCGTAATTTGCAATGGTTTAATTATTATTCTCTGACAAATATTCTCTCTCTAATATTGCACATATTAAATGGTCTGGGGCTCTACGCTAAATTGTAGATAGTCGCAAAAGGTGAATGATTCATCGCCTTAAGGATATATTATCAAGCAGGAAGTTTAGAGAGAGATAACGTTTGGATAACTTAATAGTTGGCTAGGCAAATAGGGAATGAATAAAATAATAGCAGTATGATTTGCAGGAAACGTAGAAATATACTAGGTTTCGAAGGTTGAGTTATTATTCCTGTTATACTAAGAGAAGAGGATCTTGCTTAGATACATACAAACGTTAGAATAAGCTCAGTATAAGTCGCACATGATCTTATAGGATGCACGCTAGGACAAATTGGCTAAATGTCCATTGGTATATATCTTTTCACCACGCAAGTAAAATATCACTTTATATTATGACTAATAATTATAATATGTTTTGAGTTGTTGGGGTTAAGTTTACAGACAGGAATATATATCATACTAATGGCTTTAAATGCTGATTATTATTTACTGGGCTGTTAGAACGAATCATACAGTACACGATAGTTAACAAAATATTCATAGTACCTAATAAAGTATTTATATAAATATAAATTATAAGTTCATAGTTTAAATAGAGTAAATCAATTAAATTCAATAATAGTGGTTGTCTCCTTCTATTAACATACCGCATTGATTTAGAGAGGTATTATTCAATATTATTGTTAACCTTTCAACTCTCTTTGGAGGAGCTGTTCAGACATAAAATACTATAACGTGACTTATCAATTTAGTTAATTTCTATTAATTTATTATAATAGACTTCGAGATAAGGCGCAAAAGACAATCGTTTATATATAGATTTTCAATACATATCTAGTTATACTTTTATATTGTCTTATTTTACTGCAAATCTCCCAAAATTAATGTTGACTCAGTTGATAGTATTCTCTACATTATAAATCTTGAAAGTGATCAAAGGATTATAGATCATTCACATAAAAAATATACTAAATACTATCAATTTAAGAGATTATTTATATATTTATTTATATTAATAAACACACTGCTGTCCAAATATAATAGAGAAATAATAATTATACATATATTATTAATAATAAATATTAATAATAATAATAATAATATTATTAAATAAATATATATATATTAAATATATTTATAAATTAATATAATTAATCTTATTTTAAATTACCAATATACATATTAATTATTTCAATCTATTAAATATTTATTAGTCATTAATTTTATTATTTTAATTTAATTTATTATCATTATTATTATATAATTAGTATTATTTTAATTTTTATTTATTATTATATTATTATTATATTATTAATTATTATTTATTATTTAAAATTATATATTTTATTTTATTATTATATTATTAATTTATATATTTATAATTATATTATATATAGTTAATTTTTATTAATTATTTAATTTATATTTATTATAATTTATATTTTCTTAATTATCTATTATTAATTATATTATATATTATTTATTATTATTATATTATTATTATTATTTTAATTATATTATTTTTATAATAATTAACTTATTAATTTTTAATTATTATTATTATTATATTAATTAATTATTATTATTATTACTACTTGTTATATAATAATATTATTAATTTAGATGAATTGTTTATATTAATATATTTATATTTTAGGTTTACGTGGTTATTCCAATCAGGCACAACTAAATACTTTATATTTTCAGAGGCTACCTTAACATGTGATGAAGATTAAAGCTATTAAAGATGAGAAGTATGTTTATTTTATTTAGTTTTTTATAAATTTAATATATATTCGTTACTTATTTTACTCTTGTTCTATATTATATATATTAATATATATACTCAGTCATTTATTTGTTTTCTTATTATCTCTCATTGTCTCTTCACGAGTATTCATAGTAATTTTTTATGTATTTATTTATATTTGCTCTTCGGCATGAATTTCTTCTCAAAGGCCAGTACACATAGTTCGAATTGATGAGCAGCATCAATTATATAATCGGGATAGTTGAAAATACAATGGAGTATATTATAAAATTTAATAATGATACTATATACAATAATTATCATACTTACTCCAGAAAACTGGGTGATTATATTTAAAAACGGGATAATTATAGTGTATTAGGTATACTAAAACATCCAAGTTTAGATATAACATATATAAGTTCTATCATTACTATATAATCTTATCTCATTTATTTTATTTTATTTTTTATTAGTGCTGTATTAACATATATATATAATTAACTTCCTACCTAATATATTAACATAATATTTATTTATATTTATGATAAATTTATATATATATTATTTTATATATGATGTATAATACATCACATACATATATATTATTATCGTTATTATCTAATAAGTATAATATTGGTCTGCTTTAATAATGATACCTATAACTTTAACTAACTATATACATAATATTTATTTAACATTTTATAGAATAAAGTAATTTATAAAAACATATAACATTAAATCTTATTAACATATATTTATTATAACTAATGTTGCTTTATGAATATTGAATAATGTTAAATATATATTAATCGGTTATAATAATAATGTTGCTACTAACGTAATATACTTTAATTAATATAATTTATTTAGTGAAATATAAGAATTATCGAGACTAGATTATGGACTAGATAGTGTGAGTATATTTTACTATTGACTATTATTATAATATAAATAATTGAGTGGTATCAGATAGATATATTAAATTTTGTAACATTCACCTTCACTAAAAGTAGTAATCAGATAAATCACATTGTTCATAATGACAAAACCAGGGTGAATTAGACGTGAGAGTTTGCAGACTTCCATTATGTAAAAATATATATATGATCATGTGTAATAATATACTGAAGTTTTATCAAATTTTACATAAATCAAACAATAAAATAAAAATATTATAGTAACCAGAAGTGACAAAGGCAATAGTATTGTAATTTTAAATATCTGATAAATAGTTGTGATATAAATATATATTGCTATAACAATAGCTATTAATTTATTAACATTTTTATAGATTTTTTAAATCAAGAGAGCATTTCAATGAAGCTGGGCATAGGGTTTATAATAGAGTTAATATAATGCTTTGATACGGGATCTGAACACCGCACGTTCGGTCAGTTAATATTGTAGCGAATAATATACATATCAGTTGCTTTTACGGGTTACTTACAGCCATCCCCAACTTTACAAAAATTGTATTGACGCTTCCAAAAAACAGTTTTCAAGCAATTCGAGTTTCGCCTTCAAGGCGACATTTATCATGACAACTTATAATCTTAGTTTGTCTTAAACCTAGTTCATTCATATTTTGATATTTTCAGGTAAAAAGAAACAGGAGCGCACATAGGACAGGCTGTTTCGTAACAAACAGCAATTTGGTGTTGGACCGTCCTATCAAGTCCTTGCTAGGGAACTCGATCTGCTGTTAAAGTGTTATAGGTGTGAAAGAAACTTACACATATTTTCTAGAGATTCCGTGTGTTAAGGTCATAAGTCATCTCTCATGATCGTATTAAAAAGACGATTCTTAGAAAACATATTGTATGCTGACTTTCGTTCGAGAGCCTCAGTGTGGTGGCTTTCATATCCGAGAAGGTCAGTAATTTTATTTACTTCTGGATATCCAATACTTTTGATATTTCTTTCTTTTCAAAAAATGTAAAATAAGGTTCATTTGGTTAAATTGGGTTGCGACTTTGTTTTATTTTAGTTGCCTTAACCTTTTATTGCAAATAATTATCACTAATCATTATTATTTTGATAACAGTTTATATATTAAAGAAAGACGACACGCAGAGGGATTGAGGTTAACCTAGGTGGGCATATTTACAACTGGTCGATTAGTACAATTTTGAATGGGAAATTCGATTGCTATTAAACTGTTCTATTTAGTACTAGCAGTAAGTGGTTATTTTTATTGGCGGTTGGATTATGTATCAGTGCAAGTAAAAAAGGAACTGTCCGACATGGAATTATATGTCTAATCTTTGGGGAAATTCGCCACATGTAGAATGCCGGTGGTTTGAAAATACAACCGGGGAAAAGGCATCTTGGTCTTTTGGATAACTTCCCAAAACGGTCTTAAATATAAGATCTGGTATTTTTTAGTAGTATTTTACTGGGATCACATTTTACATTATCATTTTACGATATTATTATCTAGGATAATATACGTAACGAGAAATAATATCATTAAATGCAGAAAAAAATATTACGATATTAATTGAAGATCTAAAAATAATACCTTCGAATTAGGGGTAATAAATAGAATCTTATATATATATTAATATATAATATATATATAATTATAATAATTAATATATAATTAATATATATTATAAGATTATTCTGTCCTAACGTGATAATAGTAACAAATTGTAGAATGAAATTCGAAAAATGAACCTGAAAAGAGTTTTGATCTTCGAATTTTATATTATAATATTTCTCTATATATATAGAACTTGCATATACGCATCTTGGCGATAAATGAGTGACAATTAGTTATGACTTCTGATGCTATTATACGGTAAACTTGAGCTCACAATCCCTATGCAACACCAAATAATATAATAGTAAGGTTTGTGAGTTTCAGAAGTAGTATCTCTAATAGCATATTACGGAGGTTTGCTTCTAGGTGGAATACAATACCTTTATGGATGTAACTAGCTGTCCTATTATTTATTACCACTCGATTATCTTAATAAATATGTTAAGTTGTTAAATAATAATTGCTATTTAAATAATGTTTTCTATTGATTTTGGAATATTATAATGAATTACAAAACGAATATTTAAAGAAAAGGATAATTTTAAGAATTTACTACATTCACTATATATGTTTATTTCTTATGGTGTTGGATCCTATTTATTATTCAAATCGTTTTCAAAATAATGGAACAATATTTTCATTCCACATGCTTTTATTTAACATTAGAGTGCTTTCCCCTATATTATATAATCACTCACAACTTCAAATCAATGGTCCTCAAATTGTCCTAAAATAATTTTTTGAGATTCCAAGAACATTGTTTTTTAAAAGCAATCGGCAGTTTTATACAACGGCGACAGCTTTAATGCCACTGTTTATTTTCATTCCACCTATGATAGAACGATACTTTCCTCGGTCTGTTTCTTTTGAATTTTAGGAAGTATTTCATAATAAAGATTTTCCTTATTAAAGGGAAAAATGAAAGTGACTTTGCAATGTGGAGACTCATTGCAATGCGGCAACGGGTCTGGGATTTGCCTTGCAGGCAAACTCGCTCGATTTTGCAAAACTCACATACATGGTGGGTGGTGTTGGCGTGGGTTTCTGGGATGGTTCTATAGGGTGTTGAAGCACTCGTAAGAAGTAGTTGTGTATTTCAACCATATAGCGTCGGCTTCAACCTCCGCGGAGAAGGCAGTTAACTCTTTACCTTCACACTTAATGTTTCTTCTTATCTATGGAGATATGCTAGTTAACTATATTAACATATGACCGCAACTCGATCGCACATTATTTTTTGGGTTTAACTATAGCGGGATCGTACAACAGCGGCAGGCGACACACTACTACTCATATTATCACACTAATAATCCCTTTCGGGGTTATGAAGCCCCATACTATCTTATTTTTACTGTTATTTCACCCATCGGCTATTCGAAGCTACCCCTAATAAATAGAGCTTAAATTTTTAACTTTATATATATTATATATATATATATATATATAATAATATTATATATTCACATTTAGGTGAGGGGTCATCTGATTATCACACTGTTTACCGTTAACAATAGAGTTGATACCTATTATATAAAACTCTTAGATATGCTAAACGGTGACCGTAAATAACTTAAGCCACTATTAACTATTATATAGTCACCTATATAACTAATAAAACTAAGTCCTATAATTTCATATATAATATAATTATATCACTCACCTCTACTACAACCTCCTTAACTCACCCATTACCTACTACCTTACCTAATTATATATCACTATTATATATATACTATAACTATCTAGTTTATTATTAATTATCTATATATATTACACACACTTATAACTACATAATTTAATATATATTTAACTATAGCTAATTATATATTACTTATATATTATATATTTATTATTAATATTTTAATAGTATATTAACTAATTTATATCTCATTACTCACTATGATATATATACCTACTATACTATTGCTACTAAATAAATATAATATATCTACGATTTCACTGCGTGATAGATATATATCTGACGCTATTTCAACTGATATTACACAGTCACCTAGAGGTATACTTATACTTACGTTGTAACCGTATATTAATTTTTGTTATAGCCTATTAACATTAATATATCTATCTTAAAATACATACTATTATTATAATACTAAATATATAATATATAATAATATTATATATATATATTTATATATATTTTAATTTATATATTAATAATATAATATATATTTATTCTATCCTTGAAAGGTGGTTATCACTACATTTCAACAGTGATCTTTAGGCTTTATAAATTCATTGACCGTAGATACAAATATATTTAAATAACTAAAAATAACTAAGACCATTATACTCCAATAATAAAATAGCTAAAATAAATAAAAAATATAAAATATAATAAAAAAATAATTAATAATAATAATAATTATATTATTATTATAATAATAATAATAAACACAATTATAATAATAATTAATAAATACATAATCTAAATAATAATAAATTAATAAATAATTACTAAATAATAATACAATATATAATAATAATACATAACAATAATAATATTTTTCATATATATAATATTATATAATACATATCTATTCTGGATTCTAAACACCGAGTATCTGATAATTAATAATAATAAATTAAATAAAAGGAATAGTAATAATAATTATTTAATATAACTACTAATTATCAATTCCACTATTATGTTCAATTCAATCAGCGCTTATCACTTAATGACATACCTACACTATGCTTCTAAGTCGAATTATTCTCAATAATCAATAATATTAATAATAATATTAACTATTATAATAAATAGATAATAATCAATAATAATTAATAAATAATTTAATAATTTAATTTTTTTTTTATTAAATAATAATTTAATTATAAAAATATACTAAAAATTAATACTAATATTTAATATATAAATAAAATAATAATAATAGCTTGATAAATTCATATTTACAAATAAGTGATTAAAGTAAAATTAATAATATTTGATAAATAAATAATAATAATTATATAGATAATTTAATAATAAATATTCATTAATAAATAGATTTTAGGTATAATAATAATAATACTAAATTATTCAATTTAATAATAAATATAAATATATATTATTAGAAATTATACGCTTAAATCATAGATAATTGACATTCAAGTGATATATAAATCCAAGTAATTTAATTAAGAAAAATTATTGAAACTGATAAAACCATAATTTCATAATTAATCTTACATAAATAATATAATGAATATTTCATATTAATATTATAATAAATAATAAATAAGTAATCGTTAATATTAATAATAATGATTCTTCTATATTCGCACATGCACACACACAGACGTATAAATTTTGCATACAAACTATGGTTTAAGTTTTCAAAATACTGACATTTAATAAGTCTATTATTACTATAATTTCTTACTATACTCAGGACAATTTGAGTTTTACTACTCTTGCTAAACATAATTCGAATAATCAAAGTTATTTAAGCTTTTATCCACCATTTGGACCAGTTTTTTACTTTTTCACTAGGCTCTCTATGTTCAAAACAAATATACTCACGATATTTCGTATTTTTCCAGTTATTAGTATTTTAGAAGAAGTTGTTATTTTTGAATAAAAGACTCTCAAATTCCTGAATAAGGATTAGGTGAAGGTCAGGGCAATTCATAGTATAAGGTTTAGTAGATAATAGTATCATAATATATAGAGTAAAATAATAATATAATATTTATATATATATTATAATATATTAATTAATATATCTTATTATATATTATAATTATATATATATATATATTATTCTATATTAATATATAATATAACTTATTTATATATATATATAATAATATTATATATAAATATATATATATATATATATAATATATATATTATATATATTAATATATTAGTATATTTAATATATATCAATATATATACATTAATTATATATATATATATATTATATTATTATATGGTGAGAGAGAGAAGAGAGAGAGTGAGAGTTGAGGAGAAGGATGATGATGATGATTGAACCGAGAGAGAGAGAGAGAGAGAGAGAGAAGAGAGAGAGAGAGAGAGAGAGAGAGAGAGAGAGCAGATAGATTAAGAGAGTAGTAGAGAGGAGGAAGACGGGAGGAGAGGAGAAGGGAGGATAGAGAGAGTGAGAGAAGGAAGGTGGTGAGAGAAGACGTTTGCATGCCCGGGAAGCGATGTGCGTCGATGAAGAACCCCGCGCAAAGCAGAGACCGAGAGAGAGCAGAAGGAGAGGGGGAGGGGCATGCGGAGAGAATGACAGGCAGAACGAGAGGGAGGGAAGATGAAGGTTCACGCCAGTTGATCCAGCCATTAGAAGCGAGAGACCCCGACTCTGACAGTCGGGGCAGGGACTTACAGCACGTGGGTATCGTTTGGTGAAATAGACCAGAAAAACGCACAGTAAATTCCAAAAGTTGAATAACTATTTGGAACTTTATCGCAACAATCTATCTTTACTGTAAATCTACAAAACCATTTGGGACATTTGATTTTAAAACTAATAATATATTATAGAGGTAGAGGCTATTAGTAGGATAAGTTAAGTAAGTAAGAGAAGAGTAGAAGTAAGATGAAGAGTAAGAAATATTAGATATATGAATATACATATGAATATAGTAAATAGAGAGAAGAAAGTAAGAGAGAGTAGAGAATGAATAGAGAGTAAGATATAGAGGAGAGAGTAATAGATGAAGAGATGATAATAGTAGAATAGTATATATATAATGTATATATAATATATATATAGTATATATAATAGTATATAGTATATTATATAGAATAATTTAGATAATATGAGATAGATAAACCATGGGACGTCACGTTTACTAAGGAGGCGCGGAGATGGTGACGTGTGCAGGTACTGAAGCACGTGCAACGGCGGAACATCGGGAGATTATTTATCGGTTAACGACGGTTAGTAAGATATTATATACTAGATGCCATAAAGCAGATATATAGCTATAGTAAATGTATATATATAGATATAATTATTAGTATTATAGTTATATGTAATATAATAATATTATATAGTAAGAGAGTATAATAGTATATAATTGAAGTATGAAGAAGTATAAATGATAGTATAAGAGTATATGATAAGAGAAGTTATAATAGAGATAAGAGAAAGCGTATAGATAGAGTAGACGAGAGAGAAAATAGAGATGAATAAGAGAGATGTAAAGACGGAGAGAGATAGTAAGGAGATGAAGAAGACTGATGATATAGTTAAACCAGAGAGAGAGGAGAGAGACGAGAACAAGAAATATTACCTCAACAAGTTTGACATTTTTGGACGGCTGGGAAAAAAAAATTCCAAATCGGTTCATCAGCTGTGTAAGACGGTTTTTAAACTCGCAATTTTCTTAAAAAGTGCGATTAAAATTGATCTTTTTTACCTTGCCTCTCTTAGGAATATACGGTGACTTGACCTAAATTTTATCAAGCTAATTTAAGCTGACATCATCATCACATCTTATACGTACGTAATCGAAAAGCTTAATATAGTTAGTAAAACATTTACCAGGCACAACCTATGTTGAAACTGAAAAAATATATTTACTCCATCAGCATAGCATATCATAGACCCTTATGCATTGCTATATAAAATATTCGATGTTGCCCAGTTTTTCCCTATTAACCAACTATACAACTATATATATATATATAAGTATTATATAATATATTACTATATATAAGTATATATAGTAATATATGTATATATATATATATAATATATATATAATTTATATATATATATATATATAAAGATATATATCTATATAAGTTATATCGATACGAAGATATTGGATATCATATCAAATAGATATGATATCGATAGAATGGTATCAGATGTATTATCGATATATCGAAATCGAGAGTCACAGACAGAAACAAAGTTATACGCGAATGGTGTATAGTGCTGCGAGCACCTAAGAGCTTCTGTTATATTTGTTATGTAGAACATGGGTAAAAGTAGAGAGAAGAGAGAGAAGAGAGAGGAGGGCGAGAGCGAAGGAATCAAAATTAAATTAAATTGACTTGATTTATTCATGGTCTTATTTGTAGTGATTCAGACTAATTCGTGAAAACTATTAGATAATCAATGCATGCATAATTGTTCACACACTAGTTCTAAACATTATCGATTTCCACTCTAGTAATTTTTGAGGGTGCATTCAAAGAGGAACTATAGCAATATTTAATATTTCATTTGACTGTTAAGTTATAAAATATTTTATTGTCTTTTCATTGGGAATCTTTATACAGTTTTTTTATTCGTATAAAGTTAACTTTATTTGAAATCCACTTTCATAATATATAATGTATATGTGTAGTTAAGATAAGGAATGTGGACGCAGTCAATTATAGTTACACATCCATTGCCTATTCGGTCCTGCACAAGTTTAAGATTTATACAAGTATGCAGATCAGAATGAGAGAATTGGGATGGGAGGAGGGGGACAATGCCGGAAAAAGAGTTGTAAATAGAAATTTCAGGCACATGCATGTTACTATTTGACTGGATGGAATTCGGGCTGATTTGAATTTGAGCTGAGAGATCGCCGCTAAACGTGAGGAGCCTCGACTCATATCACACCAACACACACAAGCACGAAGCACACACCACACAACAACACGACACACACACACAAGATCACAAGACACACCCACACACACAACACACACAAAGGCACACACACACTACATACACATATATAATATATATATTAGAGTATAGAGTATATAGTATATAAATGTATAGTATATATATATATATATATATAAGATATATATATATATACAATAATATATATCTAATATATAATATATATTATAAGTATATAGTATATATTATATATAATATAAGATATATATATATAATATAGTAATGAGTATATAATATATATATAAATATATTTAGTAATATATTATAATATATATATATTATATAAAGTATAGAATAGTAATATATATTATAGATAGTTAAGGCCAACCTATAGAAGAGCTACATATCCATATCTCAAACTACGAATGGTACAGGGGAAAAGGAAATACATTGTTGGAATCCTGGTATAAACTATACGCCGGGAAGAAAAAAAAAAAAAAAAAAAACATATCTCAAAAATTACAATGCTACAGGGAAAAGGATACATTTTTGGAATCCTTGTAAAGTTTTGGTAGGGAAATGTAAAATATAAATTAATAAAATAATAATAAAGAAAAAAGGGAGCTTGTTTTTGGGGGGAGGGAAGCTCGGCCGCGGGGATATATAAGATAATAATAAAGTAGATATAGGTAATATAATAATATAATACTCATATATATATATATATATATATTATATATATCTATATTATATATACACTATATAACATATATTAATATAAATATATATATATATATTATATATAATAGATATATATATATTATTTGTAAAGGTATTAACGGCAATGTAGGGGGCTCGAGCCGACGGGAAACAGGTGGGGAGTTTCTCCACTTGCCTTAGGGAGGGGCGTAGGAACCCGCGGACACCCAAATACCAAAGAGGGGGTTCCGGAGACCCCCGGAGGGGGGGGAATAAGTCCTACCTAGTTCCTGGAAGGCGAGATGACCCCGATCTCTGCCCTCGTGCGGTATACCTTGGGATTATTCACTCACTCTAAAAAAACAAAAAAAAACAAATTTACTAGAAGTCTATTATTTTAACGAGTAACGTATAACAGGTCTCTAAATAGGTTTCTATATTGCCTATAACTATAATTATTACAATAAATTTATTTATTTTTTTTTACTTTTCTTACTTATGTTACCAGGATTCCAAAAATGTATTCCTTTTCCTTGTAGCTATTGTTGTTTTTGAGATATAATTTTTTTTTTAATACATTTTTCCGTCACAAAATTTTACCCAGCTTCCAGCACCTTTCGGTTAGCTGTTTGTAGTTTTGAGAATATGGATTATGCTTTCTAGAAGCTGCAATATATTTGATAGGCGACTAAAGTTTTTTGAAAAAATAAATAGATTTTTTTAAAGCAAAACTTTATATCTTGATATGTCCAAAAATTTGGTAGCAGGCCACATATCCGGCCAGCGTAGCTGTTTTTAATATTATTAAAATTTACAAGTAAAATGTAGGATCTGAATCTCTTTCAATTTAAAATCTATTAAGAAATGACCCTATTAGTTTGCAAGTAGAGCCACTTAGAATATTTAAGAACCTTTAGAAACATCATACCTTTAACAAGGTCTTAACAAGAAATGCTTATGCTTTCTTTCTATAACAATGTTATGTGAGTGTGTTTAAACCAAGATAGGCAATATTGGAGCTCAGAAAAAGACTTCAACACTGAAGTGTTCCGTAATGTTTCCACTTTATCGCTAGAAAATGTTGATTTACATAATTTGAGAATTTCGGCTGAATATTTTTACAATCTATCCCACAGTCTTCAAAATTAAAAAAAAAAAAATTACAACACCGAGGAAAATTTAATTTTTCAAATTATTCATAATAATAATAATAATAATAATAATAATAATAATAATAATAATAATAATAATAATAATAATAATAATAATAATAAAAATATAATAATAATAATATAATAAAATAAAATAATAATAATAATATATATAATAATAATTCAATAATATAATAATAATATAATGATAGTAATGAAAAACAGAGGGATAAAGAAAACCGAAAAAATAGAGTAAATATTATAGGGTCAATAAAATAAAGAATGAAAATGAAAGGTCAAATGAAAATATTGAAAAAGAAAAATGAAAAAAGAGAAGGAAATAAAATGAAAATAAAATGAAAAATGAAATATGAAAAAATAAATTCGTTAAAACATAAAGTATTAATAAAAGTAAAACCAAAGCATCTTATTACATGCCTACAAATAAAAACAAAAAAAAAAGAAAATACAAATTCAATAAATAAAAATACAAATACAAATTACATACAAAATAAAAATAAACAATAAAAATATAAATAATAATAATAATAATAAATAATATAATAATATATATATAATAATAATTAGGATATAATAATCTTAAATATATATAATAAAAATAATAATAATATAATAATAATAATATAATAATAATATATAATATAATAATATATTTAATAATAATAAATATAATAATATTTTTAATAATAATAATAATAATATAATATAATTAATATCATAATATAATAACAAAGATCAATTTACGTTTCTCAAAGATATATATCTGCAACCAATTATTGGATTACTGTTCCATAAATAATATAATAATAATAAAATAATATATAATAATATAATAATAATAATACATATAATAATAATAATAATAGATAATATAATTAATAATAATAATAATAATAATAATAATAATAATAATAATAAATATATAATTAATAATAATAATACATTTTAATAATATAATATATAATAAATTAATTTATAATAACAATAATTAGATAATTGGAATATAACGAGATTTATTATTATTATTATTATATTCATTCATTTATTGAATTTATTATTATAATCGAATTAATAATAATAATCTAATAAAATATAATTCATAATAATTAAATATTAACGCGGGAATGATAAATTTTACATAAATGAATAAAAATATATATCATTCATCTATATATATATATTATAGTGATATATATATAATATATAATAATATATATATATATATTTATAATACTATATATATTATATATATATTATATATATAATTCTTTCTTTACATTAACGCGTAAAAAATATTGTTTTCCAATTACTTTTTTTTTTTTAATTTAAATATTTTTAATTTTTTACGTACATTCTACTATGGTACATTTTTTAAAAATAAAATCGTTGATAATCGATAAAACAATTTAGATATCGAATAATTACTCAAATATCGTGTATCGATAGGTTGAAACGCATTTTCGACGTCATTCTTCATCCCTACACGAACGAAAAAAAGCATAAAGTTACGTTGTTTTTCCTAGCGTTTTTCATATTTTTATTAAATATCACATTTATAATATACGCTAATCGGTAAAAAAAACTTCAAAGAATTTTTTGATACCATTTTTGTAAATTATTAGTTTATAGTTTTAATGTAATAGTTACGTAAAATTTATTCACCTCAGCTAAAGTATAACCCTTTTTTTTCTAAAGAGAGCGCAGATTTTCATTATTCTTCATTATTATTTTTTTTAGAGTTTATCCTGTGATTTTTATAAAAATTGGGGGTGACACCCCGCTGCACTACTTGTACTGATAATTTAAATAGGTCTATCAAAAATATGTAAGATTATTTCTGATAATTCGAGGGTAGATTTATTCAACTCAGCCTGATCATATTTCAGTAATTATAGAGAAAACTTTGCTATCATACAGAGGCATGTCATTGAAGGCAATAATATAAAAATTTACAGGTGCAGGTATTTCTTGGCCTTTGCAAGTTGAGGAGAGGAGTCATCCTCTTTGTGTGTTATTACTTTCTACAATAAAAGTAGCCCCAACCTTTACAGCATATGAAGGTTGAGATGATGAATGAGCAGGTAGTAATAGGGCTACTTGCTGGGTATAGAGGCCTCTAGAAATGTCAAAAGCAGTGTGATGATCAATTTTTGGTAATTTAGTATAAGTGACTGGAGTTCACGTACATAGTATATTAAAATTATAAACATTTTATTTACGAAAATGGTTTTAAAAAACTATTTGAAGTTTTTTTAATGCATTTGAGTTTATTTTGAGTTAAGATTTTCACTAAAAATATTAATATTAACGCTCTGAAAATCATAACAATTCGGCTTTTTTCCGTTCGTGTAGGGATGAGGAATCACTGTTGAAATGCGTTTCAGATTATCGATATCGATATTTTTTTAATAATCGATTTTTTCACTAATTTCGAGGAATCAGTATTATAGACAAAGTGTACGTAAATACAGTATAAGGTAGTTTTTGGCAAATATCAAAGAAAATAAAAAAAATTTGTAAAACGATATTTGTGCGTAATACGGTAATATACAATGAAAAAAGTACCAATTAATATCACACAAATACGAAATTTACATATATACTGTATATATATATATATATATATATATATTTATATATTATATATATATATAATATATTATATATATATATATATATATATATTATTATATATATATATTTAATAATATATATATGACATTTATAAGTGGTTGACTCCGTTAATATTAGGTTAGGTTAATTTAGGTTAAGTGTGGTTAGGTTAAGTTAGGTTACCCAAAAATTTAATGTATTTACCCTAAAATTATTAAAATAACGATACATTAATTATTGATTTTCGCTCCTGGAGTCAATCACTTATAAATAGTCTATATAAATATAGGGAAAGTTCTATATTTGAATCAGTTCATATTTTCTGAAAAATTTTTCTAAGTTCAGAAAAGTTAAGTTAAGTTTTTTAAGAAAATTCTTTAGTGGCAAGCTTCTGGAATTATGCCAGAAGCTTGCCACTAAAGAATTTTTTTAAAAAACTTAACTTAACTTTTCTGAACTTAGAAATTTTCTTTCAGAAAATATGAACTGATTCAAATATAGAACAATACTATATATATATGGTAAAGCTGTAGACAGCGACCCACACATTTTTGAAACCAAAAATTTTCTAAGTTCAAAAAATTTTTAAGTTCAGAAAAGTTAAGTTAAGTTAAGTTTTTTAAGAAAATTCTTTAGTGGCAAGCTTCTGGAATTATGCCAGAAACTTGCCACTAAACAATTTTATTAAAAAACCTAACTTAATTTAACTTTTCTGAACTTAGAAATTTTTTTGAACTTAGAAAATTTTCGGTCTCAAAAATGTGTGGGTCGCTGTCTACAGCTTTACATATATATATATATATATATATATATAATATATATATATTATATATATATATATATATATATATATATATATATATATATATATATATATATATTTATCACGGCCTATTAGGGGGCGGGAGCAGATGGGGGGATGTTTTTCATACCCCGTAGGAAAGGGGCGGAGGAACCCCCGCGACACCCAAATACCAAAGAGCGGGGTTCCGGAGATCTCCGGAGGGGGGAAATAGTCATACCCTGTGGTCCCCCGGGAGGCCGAGAGACCCCGACTTCCTGCCATTAGGGCGCTCTACCCTTGGGGTAACCCATTAGTTTTAAAAAATAAGATTTTTTTTAAACTAATGGGTACCCCAAGGGTAGATCGAGCCGATAGCAGGAGTCGGGTTCTCTCAGTCTTCCGGGGAATGAAAGGGTAGGACTATTCCCCCCCCCCCCCGTTGGGAAGGGTCTCCGAAACCCCCGCTCTTTGGTATTTGGGTGTTGCGGGGGTTCCTCCACCCTCCCTACGGGGGTGTGGAAAACTCCCCCCATCTGTCTCCGTCGGCTCGGCCCCCTATTGGGCCCATGATATATATATATATATATAATATATATATTATATTTATATATATTATATTATATATATATATATATATTATATACTATACGTATATATATAATATATTATACTCAATCGCCTCACAAACTCAGCGCGAGTCGATCTAATACCGACTCGATCTAATACCGACTCAAGCAGCTTGTTTCAACGTACTCGTAAAATTTTCTACTGGTCAATCTTAAATATTTGCCCATATATATATATATATATATATATATATATAATATATATATATATATATATTATATATATATATATTATATATATATATATATATGAGTCACAGGAGATTTTACTCTCCATCAGCGGGATTCGAACATTGGACACTGCGTTGCAGCGTTAATAATAACCGGATGCTCTAACCACTAGGCCATCCACGTCCCCAAAAAAGAATACTTCAAGCGTAGTTTTTAAAGCACCGGGTTTTCTCATCCATAATTGCTGAGTACTCAAAGGCCTGGCCCCCATAAAGGCTAAAGGGCTAGCAACCCGGCCCTTTACTTTGTTTTTTTGCTTGAAAAACTCCTGCTCTAATTTGGCCGAATAATCGAATTGTTGATAATCATTCAAAATTATCGATTATCGGAAAAATATTAATGCAATCGATATATAAAAAATCGGAACAAAGCATCAATAGCGATATCCCTAAAAAAAACGAGAAAATTAGCGTTTAAAATTTTCGGAACGTTATTTTTTATATATTTCTGTAAAATATATGCTTAAAATACACGAAAATCCTTAAAAAAAACTTCAAATAATTTATTAAAACCGTTTTTGTAAATGAAATGTTTATAATTTTAATATACTATGTACGTGAACTCAAGTCCAATACTAAATAATTACCCAATTGGTATTACTATTAAATTCTTTAGCAAAATGCAGACAATTTTTCGAGAAAGCAGGGTGGCAATTCTTGCAATTAACACATTTAGGGGCAACATTCCTTGTTAGTGATCAGCACTATTCGCCTCAGCACAAAAATCAAACTACAGAACCCCTGCAATTTTTTATACAAATGGCAAATTTTTAAATTTTTGGGTACTGAAAGCAGCAGAAAGGGTAAGGGTAGTAAGTCCCAATTTGGTTAGATAAAAAATCCACAAAAAAGATGATCCAGCATTAAAATTAAGATATTGGTAGGTGTACACTCCTTTCCTTTCTTAATATTAAGAACATGCTCAACATTTTCAATTTTTTCAATATTTTAAAATGAGAAAGAGTTCTTTAGGCCAAGTGAAACATCTTTTTAGACAAATATTAAGGACAACCACAGCGTAAAAATATATATATATAATTAAAGCCATGTTTGTTTGGTCAATATTCTTGCAAAAAATAAGAATATTCTTACAAAAAATATGAACGTTCTCAAGTTTGCATTCGTTTTGTCAAATTTTCCGAAAAATTGGTCAATATTCTCACCAAACGTAAGAATTTTGAAATTTTTTTTTTTTACAATGGAATAAATTTTTTTTATTAGCAACGCAGTCACGCAGAGTCCAGTGTTCGAATCCAGCTGATGGATACATAGATTTTCTCTGTGTATACCTAGCAAAACATATCATAGCCTGAACTAAAGGGCCGGAAATGAGACCTAACTTGATGGATCAAAAATGAAAACCCTACAGGAGTTTTAACAACTTTGAAAGGCTATAACTTTTTTCCTAAAGAGACCCCCATATGTTTTTTTGGAATTCTAGATTTAAATCAGTGTTTGTTCGTATATGTGTCTACAGGAACATAGTCCAGGAATTGCCTTTGACAGTAAGCTGACTGGCTTTTTCCTTTGATGGTGGCTGAGAAACGATGATTTTGTATTATAGCTGCATTTCCAGAAGCCTGAGTGTAGCCCGTGTGCAAAATCGACTCAGAAACGCTTCAAATTGAGAAAAATTACATTAACCAATTAGAGAACAGGAAATTTGAGTACCAGGAAATCGCCGAGTGCGCCCGTTGGATCAGCTGACAATTGTAAGCAATACTCTTATACTTATATGTATCTATTTTTTGAAATGATACGATATATTAGTATCCTTAATATAAAAGTTAACTAAAATATTAAAAAATTTTGTCAAGCCATTTCCGACACATGTTTTGTAAAAAGATTTGGGTATTATTCTATATATATTTGAATCAGTACATATTTTCTGAAAAAAAAATTCTAAGTTCAGAAAAGTTAAGTAAAGTTAAGTTTTTTAAGAAAATTGTTTAGTGGCAAGCTTCTGGCATAATTCCAGAAGCTTGCCAATAAAGAATTTTCTTAAAAAAACTTTACTTAACTTAACTTTCTGAACTTAGAAATTTTTTTGAACTTAGAAATTTTTTTTCAGAAAATGTACACTGATTCAAATCTAGATATTTACCAAGATTTGTTTGTAAACAAAGTATTGTTCCATGCAGCCCGCCCGTTTATTAATTCCAGAAATTGAGGATTTAACAACGGGCGCCTGACTGTGACATAGAAGTCCGCAAACAGGCTCTGGAAACAATGAATGTGCGCCTGTGTGCCCACCCGGGCTGCAGTCAGGCTTCTGAAAACGCAGCTATTTTTTATTTTAAACATATATTGCAGGGTTCACACTTTCTGGAAAGTCAGGGAAAAAAAAATTGGTCAGGGAAAGTCAGGGAAACGTTTTAAAATATGCTGAAAGTCAGGGAAATTCCAAAAAAGTCAGGGAAATTTTAAAATTTCCAAACATATGAAGAATGATCCATGGACCAAGTTACATATTTTTGATATATTTTTTTTTCCTTACTGTATAATTGTGGAATGAGAGATGTATTTGATAAGTGAATGAAAAGGATGGGCGAGGAATGACATTCCAATAAATCTACTTCTATCCTGTTTCTTTCATTTTTATTCACTATTTACCTACTATTCTTCCTATTCTGTTCGTAGAAGTTGTTTCAAGTTCATCCTTCCGATTGAAGGTGATTGGTATATGGATGTGTTTTAGACTGTATGACTTATGACTTAATCTGTTTATATCTTTTTCTTTTTAGGGAATTATACTTTTTGAGGTGTTTTTTTTTTGAGGTTTGACAAAGTGATTTTTGATTTTTGCAGTTAAAGGTATTTATTATTTATTTATAAAATGATTCAAGCAAAAAAAAGCTTAACTTTAACGACCAGTGGTTGGACGTCAAACTGAACCTTGTTCATTTCTGTTCACAGATTTTACAATGTTTCGTACTTAATATTATGGAAAGATTTCTTAAGTCCAGTAAAATGCTGCTACAACAACACTAGCTTTTGAATGCCAGACTGTGCCAAAAAATTTTTAAAAATGAAAGAAAGATATTAGAAAGATGTCCTCTGAGTGTACACCTGTTCAATGGCTCTCATCATTGGATCCTAGTATATTTTTCATCAGCCAGAACAACGGAAACAAAGATTGATTTATTGCTAGAGGCATTGTACCCAATAACCGAATCACAGATTCTGTTTGCTGAGAAAGAAAAAGCACTATATTCTACTTGAAGTGAAGCTCATTCTACCCTTGAATTAAAATTCAAATATTTTTGGATGGTGATTGTCCTCTAAGAGACTTGATGGAGTTTTTTTTCTCTATAGCACCTGAGAATCAATGTTAGGCGGAATTGTGGCAAATTATAAATTAGGACTGATATTTTTGCATGAAAATGCGACAGTGGAAGGAGGTTTTCTTAAATAAGCAATTTTAGTGGAGAATTTGAAAGAACATAGTCTGATTTCTCAAAGACCAGTGCACGCTATAAGATCTAATGAAAGTATTCATAAAGTTCCTATCAATCAATAAATGTTGACAAATGTAAGAGCTGCTCAGAGATATGAAGAACTCTCAAAGAGTCAAAACAGAAGGGAAAGAAAAAAGAAGCAGAAAAAAAGGTTGAAAACAGAATGATTAATCATACAGTCAATAAACTGAAGAGCAGAGAAAGATGTTAAACTGAAGGCTTTAACAGAAGAGACGCTATAAATCAAAAATTCAAATGCTTGAGAAGAAAAAGTTATCTAAATCTCCCCATGAACTTTTGTGATTAAGTGGACGCTATTCACATAGGCCTATTAATGTGAAAAAAAAAAAAAAAGCTTTTAATTTATTTTTTTTTGTTAATAAAACTGTTTCTTTTGAAAAAATAAAAAAGGAGTGCTTTGGACGGCTATGGGTAAGGTTAAATATACTAAAAAAAAATATTTTTTTAAATTCATCCATGATGATGAACAATTTCTAAAGTAAATTTTCAATAATTTAATGTATGAACTGCGTAAATAGGCTGCAATAATAATTAATAGATATTTTAATACACCAAAATAACGAACACGCTGGTCAGGGAAAATTTGCAGATTTGGTCAGGGAAAGTCAGGGAAATCAAATTCAAAATTTTTAGTGTGAACCCTGTATTGATTGTGTAAAGTTATGAAATATAAGTTTTGAATTATTTACCTAGTAATAATGTCTCTTTTGTGTATTAATGAATACATTGGTGACGAAAATAATTTATTACTGTTTATGCAATATCACAAGTTTGTATTAGAAGAAAAAATTTGTATTCGCTGCAATCAGGGCTGCGGAGCCGGCAAATTTTTTTCCGGCTCTGACTCCATCATTTTAAAATTACCCGGCTCTGACTCCGGCTCCAACATTTTAAAATTACCCGGCTCCGGCTCCAGCATTTTAAAATTACCGGCTCCGACTCCGGCATTTTAAAATTGTTCGGCTCCGACTCCAGCTCCGACTTCGTTATAATTTCTTCTTCATTTACAGTTATGAAATCATTAATTCTGTAACAAAATTTTGATAGTATGATGAAATTAAATGTTTGTTAATATCTTTATTAACTTAGAATTAAAAACAGAATGTATTTTATAGAAAATAAGAATTTTAAGAAATACAGAAAAAGAATAATTAACTTTCTTCCTAAATTTTAATATAATTCCTCTTTGAACGATGAACTGCCTGTACATTTACGTAATATAATTTTATTAATTTTTTTTCCTAAAATGCATAAAAATTATATTTCAGTTTCATCCTAAAGTTTAAAATAATTCCTCATTGAACTATTAGCTGTCTGGAAATATGTAACATAATTTTATTCAAAACAGATTTTTTTATTTAAATTTATATATTTATATACTGTATATATATATATATATATATATATATATATATATATTATATATATATAGTATATAATATATTATATTATATATATATATATAATATATATATTATATTATATATATATATATATATATATATATATAATTCACTTCTTCTAAAATTTTAAAATAATTTCTCTATGAACAGCCAGACCATATGTAATATAAATTTGATTCAAACATTGTTCTTTAACAAATAAAACTTCATCAATAAAATCCTCCTTTAATGATGTCCTTAGATCCGATTTTATTATTTATAAAGCAGATAATAAGCTCTCAACATTCACTTGACTAGGAGGCAAAGCTGTAATTGTGCAGCGGCATCTTGCAAATTTTAGATAACAATTGATTGCCTCTTTAACTGTTAACTTTGATTTCCGGTCAGTTTTCATTATTCCATTAATGCCTTATGGAATTCTACCTTCTAATTTTCTAGAGGATTTTTAGGTTGAATGTCTTTTAGTGGTTAGATTGTCTTTTTAATATTTTTAACGCTTTCTGCAATGCTCCAATTTTTTCATTATCTTGTCAAATTTTGACTTCTTTATCTTCATTCTGACAAGATATTACAAGAGAGGATTCCTGAAACTGCTGAACTATCTGACTCCGACCCAGATTTCCCTTCTTTTCATGGAATTTTTTTCTCATTTGCTAAAATCCCTTCTCTATAAAATTTTCCCTCTGTCAAGTCTTCTGATTGAGTATTTTCTGTTGTAAAGTGTGGGTGTTTTAATAATTTTTTGAGGGTTTTCGATTTGTTTCCCAAATGACATATCGGAGAGAGAAAGTTCCGGAGTACCGCACCATCATACTACTACTATAATCTTTTAGTTTCTAGAATTTAGAGCATAAGACATGTACTTCCCCCATCTTGTCTCTTGATCTAAGATTGCCACTTTTCCAGCTTGAATCTTTAGAATTCCATTAATTTTGAGGGTACGTGCTGCTTTTGCTATTTGTACTCGCCTTGCTTATAAGATTTGCTGTATGAGTATTTCTGAGACCATCAGCACTGCTAACTGTAAAGTATGAACTCCACATCTCATGTGTGCAATGTTAACGTCATCGGAACATAGTCTTTTCATAGTGTTATCAAGTTCATTCTGGAAAATAACTATTATTTCTTCATTTTGGCAATAAAATCAATATCACGTTTACCAGCTTCCTGTTCCTCATCGTCCTTATTTAATTTTTCAATCGTATGATCATTGTTTGATGCGTTTATCCGTAACTTGCTAATATACTTGCCTCTTGTATTTCAAGTTGCTTTTAAAAACGTCACGTAACAAATTCTGGATATGTTTCGCTGAAATGTTACGATTTGGTATCTTTCACTGCTAACGTTTTAGAAATATTGTTTTTTATCTTCGTTACATATCTAATATTATTGCAAAATAATTTAGCCTTGCCCATGTGTAAAGCATCGATTTTTAAATGCACGAAGCGTCCTTTAGGCAATTTTTAAGAATTATTTTTTGGCTATCCGTTCTTTTTCTCTAGAACTATTTTACGAATTTTTTCCCGGTCTAAAGGGAACTTCTAGTCTATTCGAGCCAATGTCTGCACACAGGCTTTAAATCTGGCTTGCAAGAAAACTAATGAAATTTAACAATCATTATACTATTGTATTTTGAATTTTTTCACTTGACATAGACAAACAAGTTTTTGGCAACTGAAAAAGTTTCCAATTTAGTCTGAGTTTTTGAGATTAAAGGTTTATCCTGATTACCTTTTGTTTCACCTCTCTTTTTAACCCAATTGCAGCAATGTCTGGATGAGAGCGTTTAAATCCTGGTCTTGCAGAAAACTAATGGGTTCACTACTCTTTAACGATCTTTATAACAAAGGAATAAGGGCATCGAGCAAACGAACACATGACACTAAAAAGTTTTGGGTACTGCAAAGTTTCCACTTTAGTTCTGAGTTTTTGAAATTAAGGTTTATCCTGATTACCTTTTGCTTTACCTTTCTTTTTAACATTGCAGCAATGTATGGATTGAGAGCGTTTAACATTGGTTGCATTAATTTAAAGATCGCAGAAGATGTATTGTGACCATGAGTAACTGTAGTTAGGTAAACCCTTTGTGCCTAATGCGAACGACTGTTTCCATCATTGTGTTAACTATTTCATATTGACAAATGATAGTACTTTTATCTTCAGAGTGAGTATATATTTCAAGTACATGAAGTGTTTTCGATTTTGGTTAGTGGACATGATTTTTTCTAAAGATATTAAAACTTATTAATTAAAGTTATCCTATGAAGTACCAGAACCTTTTTTTATTAATTCGAAATGAATAAATATATCCTAACAAATTTCTGGAAAAGAATTTATATATATTATATATAATATATATATATTATATATTATATATATATATATATTTATATATATATATATTATATATATAAATATATATATATTATATATATATATATATACTTATATATATATATATATTATATCTAATATAACCTGTAGTAATAAAATAATAATTACCTAATTTTTGTATTTGCCGGAGCCGGAAGCAGCCTCTTTTTTTTACGGCTCCGACTCCGGCCTCAGGTCCCCCCTAAAATTTTCGGCTCCGATGCCGGCTCCAGTTCCTCAAAAAAAATTTTGCTCCGGCTCCACCAAAACCTTGCGGCTCCACGTTCCGGCTCCTGGCTCCGGCTCCGCAGCCCTGGCTGCAATACACCCTGTAAAGGTTCAACAATTTAAATTTATAATGTAATAGTTTTGGTGAGGAGTGCAGTATATATATATTATAATATATATATATATATATATATATATATATATAAATAATATAATAATATTATATATATATAATAAATATATATTATATATATATATATACGTCGTAAAATGGGGGAAAACATCACAGAGGGGAGAACCGGTCACTTTATAATATTGTTAATATTATTTTTAATTTAAAATTTTTTCAATTCGAGAAAGGTTTTTTAAGTAGCAAATAGATTATATTTTAAACATATATAAAATTGATAATAAATTTAAGTACATAATTACACCTACTAGTCAAAAAAAATTTCCCCTTTTGGATAAAATTTTTTTTTTTAAATTTGCAAAAAATTTCTTAAGACCTGGATGAATCTCAATAGACTTAAGTATCACAATTTTGACTTCGATGCATTTGGGAAGTCTATTTTTAAGCATTTTCATGTAAAAAATTTAAAATATTAAGCTTATTTTTTAAAGTTAAGTTTTTTTCAATTTCTGGGGAAAACCGGTCGGGTGTCGGGAAAAGCCGGTCAGTATAAACTTGTATAAAAATGTCTATTTTTTTTTACGTTTTTCATAATATTTTATTCTAATTTTTTATTGTATCGGTAAGACTATAAGAACATTTGTTTTAATGTTTTCTATACCAGATCTTTCTTTACTTATTATTCTATTATTATTATTAACTATTTTATTTTTTATTATTATTATTATTTATATTATACTATAAAAATAATAATAATAATAATAATAAAATATTATATTATTATTATTATTATTATTATTTATTTTATATTATTATTATTATTATTAATTATTATAATAATAATAATAATATATAATATAATAATAATGAATAATAATAATAATAATAATAATAAATAATAATAATAATAATAATCAAATAATAATAATAATAATAATATTATTATTATTCTATTATATTATTATTATTATTATTAATTATTATTATTATTTTATTTTATTTTATTATTTTATTATTATTATTATTAATTATTTATTAATTATTATTTTATTATTATTATTATTATTA
>JABUQX010045660.1:0-10000 GCA_015478945.1 Trachelipus rathkii
CTACGTGCCCATGCACATACACATACACCCTTTTTATATTAGGAATAAGAGCTATCGGTTGAACTTGGTATATTGTCATTGTATGTAATAAACTGATCACAGACGAGTTTTGGTGACCGTAGGTCACCCCTAAGGGGGTGCTGCCCCCTTAGCGCCAAGGTCAAATTCGTCCTGAAAACCATGTTAGGCTTAACGTATCGGAGTGAAATTTGGATGTGAGTTATATGATGACGTAATCTCGTCGGAGACGAGATTACGTTCCTCTGCGTCTCCCCGTAAGGGGGGGACGCTGCCCCACTAAAAAATTAAAAATGATCGTAGAAGACTGAAACTTGGAGGCTGGGTTGAGGAGTCGGAGTCGGAGACGGAGACGGAAACGGATTCGGCTTCAGAGTCCAGGGACCCCACCGGAGGGGGGTCCCTTCCTGAAAAAAAAGAAGAAGAAATGCATGGAATGCAAAACAGAGGAAGAAGAAGAAGAAGAAAGGAAGAAAGGAGGAGGAAAGGAAGAGGGAAGAAGAATGAGGAAGGAGGAAGGATTCAGAGTTGGTAGTGTCACCGGTGCTGGAGCCACTGCGCTGCCGACATAGTAAACATTCATTTAATAATACAATATCATTACTGTTTACATAACTGCTTCTGTTCTATCATGTACATGTCGTATATTGCATTGCGTCTTGCAAAGATAACCTTTATTTTCTAAATGGTGAAGAATAGCATTTATATTTTCAAATCTCATTTTCTTTTTATAAACGTTAACTAATATAATTTTTTTTTCCTAAGTTGAAACATGCATATACTGTTTACTATTTTTTTATAAGTTTTTATTTTACATTTATACTTTGTGTTTAATTTTATTATTTTTTAAATTTTTTTATTTTTATTTTTTATTTTTAAATTTATTTTTCTAACTTTTTATTTTTATAAGTTTTATTTTGCATTTATACTTTGTGTTTAATTTTTTTTTTATTTTAATTTTTTTATTTTTTTTTTTTCTAATTTTTTTTTTTTTTTAATTTTTTTATAAGTTTTTATTTTACATTTATACTTTGTGTTTAACTTTATTATTTTAATTTTTAGTTTTTTATTTTTTATTTAAATTTATTTTCTAACTTTATTTTTATATAAGTTTTATTTTACATTTATACTTTGTGTTTAATTTTTTTTAATTTTTTTTTATTTTTAAATTTTTTTGATTTTAATTTTTTTTTTTTTTTTTTTTTTTTTTTTTTTTTTTTTTTTTTTTTTTTTTTTGTTAAATTTCTTGCACTTTTTATGTTTATAACGTAAAAAATTTACGTTTTTACATACCCTAAAGCAGTAAATCACTAAATCAAACCACCATCCACCCACCCCTCCTGACCAGTTGTGATCTATGATCTATTGATCTATGATCTATTGATCTATTGTTAAGGTCAAATTTTTTACTTAAATTGTCATGTTTTACATACCCTAAAGCAGTAAATCACTAAATCAAACCACCATCCACTCACCCTCCTGTCCATTTGTGATCTATTGATCTATTGATCTATTGATCTATTGATTAAGGTCAAATTTTTACTAAAATTGTCATGTTTTACATACCCTAAAGCAGTAAATCACTAAATCGAACCACCATCCAACCACATCCAACCACCCTCCAGTCCAGTTGTGATCTATTGATCTATTGATTCAAGTCACATTTCGAGTTTCCTTTTGGGTAAACACTAACATAAAACAATCTTTATACACTGATCAGCGAATATATGTTAACATAACAAGGGTTTTCACATTAATAAAGATTACTTAGATCAATCTGAACTAAGGAAAATATAATGTACAAAGACAAACCTAACACACCTTAAGCACGAATAAACTGTAAACGTTAACAAAGTTCCACACTTAACAGCAGTGATAAAGCTAACATGAACTAAGAAAATAATGTGCAACGACAAACCTGACACACCTTAAGCCCGAATAAACTGCTATCATTAACAAAGTTCCATACTTGGCAACAGTAAAGTAACTAGCATTACATGCAAAAAGTAACCTATTCACACTTTTTCAAGCATGTCTCTAAACATATCAATGCTAATTATTACATTAACACAAGTAATATTAGCAAAGATTTAACGTACCTGGACTAACATTGTAAGTGAACTAAGATTAAATGACACACAACACCACACAACACACACACACACACACACACACACACACACACACACACACACACACACACACACAACATTACGCAATAGTAACACCTGAAATATTTTTAGGCTTATCTCTTTTTAGGCTCAGAACATGAAAATGATTTTATGTAAGGGTTAATAAAAATAACTTTATTATTTACATTTTATTATTCAGAATATTTGTACATGGAAAAACATTAAACATTATACATTAGACATAGATAAATATTTATAATATATTAAATGGAAATTATTGTACCCTTATAACCATATGATGCAGTGCGACATGAATTTTTAATAAAGATTCGCTTGTCGGTTGTGTGCTGTACCATTTTAGTACCAGCAACAATACTGACACCTCCATATTTCCCAGGCTGAAAAGTTATATTAGACACACTGTAACATAACCCTCCTCTGTTACTTCCGTGTAAATTAGCATTAGGATTCTGTGACTCGTCTATTCGTGCAGCTTTTTTATGAGGTAGGTCATCGTCTCGTACATCATCTTTATCAACATTATCAAATTGTATTTCATTCATTGCCTTCACTGTAACATCATGGTTTTTGATGTCATTGTACAATGACTCATCGTGGCCTATACTATTTTCAGAGCAACGATCATACGTTAACTTTAACAATTTTTCAAAATTAATAGTATCCTTTGTATCTTTATTGATTGTAAGACCTTTGGCTTTTACAATATATTTTATATTTCCATCTGCAGTTCTTATTCTAACAGCATAAGACTTAGGTCCAGTACACACAAAGGAATCGGCGTATGCCCCAGAACCGTATTCAGCTATTTCATCTGTTAGTTCACCTAAAAAGTTTCCTGTTTCAATAACTTCATCGTTTTCTCCAGCGACAAAAATACAAGAGTCTGTATCGCAGTACAATGCCCTTTGTTTGACTTTGTTAAGGAGCTCGTATAATTTTATACGTGCATATGCAGTCGTAAACGATGCGATAGGAATATTTGTAGCAGTTGACATGCGTTCGGCTAGTGCATTTTTGACAACTGTTACAACATATTTACAGCCTATTGGAATAATGCTAGTGACTTCATTGTCGCATTGATTGATTAGTTCCCATACTTGTTTATCACTAGTACATACTACATCGCCTCTTGTAGGCGTATTTTGTGCAAATTTTCCCCAAAGAGAATTGAGGCATAATTTTGCAATGAACCGCATTCCAGGGTTTTTCTTGATATTGTTAATATCAAGTTCGACACCTTCCTTTTCTCTGAAAAGACGGACAAACTCTTTAAGTTTTTCCTCGAAATCAGGATCGTCTTCGTGAATATTATTTGGTGGTCCTGATGCCTCTGTTTTTATTTTTAAAAAGTGGTTCACATATCCTTCAAATAAAAACTCCTTCTCTTTAAACGACCAAACTTCAAAAATTTTAATTATTTCGTATCCCATCTCTAATGCTAACTGAATTTCAGGTGTTGTGTATACACCTTCAATAGCACGTTCATTCTTATCATGATTGCATTTCGCACAATTTTCTTCAACACATTTTGCACAGAGTGGGAATATTAATTTATTTTTGGTTCGTTTAGCGAGGACGGGGATGTATAAGTCTTGAGGAGGAAGAATCTTAATGTAAGCTGTACCGAAATATTTATCATTGATACCATTCTTAAATGATTCAATGTCAGGTACTTTATCACCTATTAGTTTTTCAGGGGGCCCACAAGGATACTTCATTCGTTTCTGAACATAAGGATAAAGCGATGTATAGTCTAAATACATGATCTTCTGTCCTTTAGTTGGAGGGTAGTAATGTACGAATGGTTCAGTGCGGCCTCCAAACAATGAATTGTCTATTATGAGTCTGTTGTTAACAACATCATTGCTAAGACGTTGAATATAGTCGCTAATGCTTATGTTTTCATCGGTATGATCAGGATCTTGAATGATTAGGGTCTTTTGAACCTTCCATTCACATTCCCACACACGTACTACATTAAACCCGGCTTCTTTATACCTATCTTCTTGTTTCATGGTGAGATTGTAGCGGTCAACAGCCGATACGTTATGCAACATCCCTTTTCCTTTATTGCAATCTTTATGTCCGTGCCATGCACAACCATGGTATAGGAACGCAGTTTTCACTCCTTTTACATAACCAAACCCATCAGGGTAAAGCCACTTGTTCTTAATTTTAAACCCTTTCTCTCCACCGTTACGAGCATGCCTTATGTCTATATGTTCAATTTTTCTTGATAACAAGAGCCAGCCGAATTGCTTCATAGTGAAAGGTTAGCGGTCTCTCGACCTAGTAATTAGTAATTTTTTCCTCAGCATAAACACATTTTTATTAAAAGTGTAAAGCATAAAGATGCAATTGTTGTGTTGTTATCTAGGCAATCTATATCAAATTCTTTAATGAAGCTACCTCTAAACTTCTCAAAACATTTTCTTAGTATGTTAACATCTTGTACACAGTACTTTTCACATTCTTCAAAAATATTGTATTCTTTGCCTATAAACTTATTATAGTACTCTTCAAATTCTAGCTTTTCATCTGTTGACATTTTATCTACTTCGAAGAATTTCTTATCAGGAATAGGTCCTTTATAATTCAATGTATCTTCATTTAAAAATGTATAGGGAAAGAAACCTTTGGAATTGTCTTTTTCACTAACACCCATGCATTTAGGCAAGCTTTTCAATGCACATGGTGTGAAAAGCAACGTATCCCTGAAGTGTATATTTCCATTCGATCCCATTGAAATTATTTTATTACCTCTTTTTAAAGGGTTTCTGCTGATAGATTCTGAACTAGGGTGTGTCAGTAATGATGCATATACGAACTGATGATCAAATTTTCCACCATTATGTGCAGCAACAATTACTTTTGACTTAGGATTTTTCTCTGAAAACTCCATCAGGAAGTCTATAAATTGATTTACAGGCGTTTTTTCGGTCTCTAATTTAAATGTTCTTGTTCTTGGACCACAATGTGAGCATACCTGCTCACCTTCCTTATCTGTACACATTTCGCATATCATCTGGCATACCAGTAAATAAGGATGCAATTCTATTATTCTTCTTCCTTTATCGTCATATCCTTTATCTTTCTGGTATGTCTCGATATCATAGTAACATGTATAAACCACCGGATCAGTATCTTTCTTCTTTTTAATTTTCTTTTTCATGTAGCATATATGATATTCGTCTTCTTTAGGCACGTATTTTTCTTTACATATAGTACAAAAGGCTTTTGTGCAATCGTGTTTGAAATTACCTTGGCGATCAGCCTTTATTTGCACAAGGCAGAGTTTACAAATCTTAATTTTCTTGCACGTATTATTATCTTGATGTTTTTTAAAACAGAATGCATTATAAAATTCACGATTACATTCACGACATTCATGGAATATACCATCGTGATCAAATGAGCCTTGACACTTATCGTATAGACACTGTCTACATCCATAATGTTCACAGTCTAATTTATGTACAATATTATTACTGTTGAAAGTGTAACAATAAGTGCAAAAGATACCGTTCATATATGCATTCTTTTTCTTGGTATTCTCAAAACATAACTTTAGCTTATCTTCTTTTATAGCATAGTAATGATTTACTCCATCATGGCCTATAATGTATAAAGGATCATTTCTGTTCTCGTTAGATGGATTATAAAGTATTTTTACTCCGTTACCTTCAGGACCGAATACGACTATACGGCATTTTTCGATATTCTCGATTTTTTCAAAATCAGTTACTATGAAAGAATCTGTATATTCCATACCACATTTTTTAGCTAATGCTTCTGCCTCTTTCTCTATTGCATATGAATGAATATTTTTGGTCTCTACACATTCACGAGCTATTTTCTAACAGCACACTAGCTTAAAGGCACAACCTACAGCGCCTTTCTCTAGGTGAACTTTACTAATGTAACGATGTTTGAAACTAAGATTTTGTGGCTCGAATGCATCGGTTTTACAGTCATCGCCTTTGCCTTTAGCTATCATGAACACAGTTGCTACTACTTTGAATTTGGTAAAAGATGCCTTGTCACCGGACTGGAATGATCCTTCCAAGCGTCTCATTATCTCTTTCACCCCAATATTGTCCATTATATCCCTGTAGCTGATATTTACATAATATTTCCGGTCAGGTGACTGATCATCGCCAAAAGTGAAGTTAATCCCGACCCTCATACGGGCCCTATCATAATCTAAGTCTTGTAATACAACATTAATGACTTCACTCACAACCATTTCAAACGAGGTTTCAAGATCTCTTGGTCCATGGAAAAAATTTTCGTCAATAACCTTAACTTCATAGGTATGACGTTCCATTGACCTTTTAAGTTTCTCTACAGAGATGTGCGTTATGTCTGTTATAGTGGTCTTTCTCTTCTTATTACCAGCATTCATCATCGAAGGGTTAGCCTGGAATAAATAGTCATTATTATTATTTATGATACATTAGGCAATTAAAATCAAGTTTTCATACAATTAGGTCATTATGTCAGTAATATATTAGTTTCAACTAGTATTTCTCATAACATATATTAAATATATTTATACACACAGCAACAACAACATACCATTTTTAAAGGGTGCGATGATGACGTCACGTAGGATGCTTTTTACTCAAATGGATAGATGTATATTCAACACGTTTCTGGAAAAGAATAATTTTTTTAGACATGTGCATATATCATTTTCCCTCTATTCTTAATTGATAATATATTTAATTACTTTACGTATCAATAATTATTGACCAGATGTATTACAATGTTATTTTTAAATGAGAAAATATATATATTAAAGAAAAAAATCTTACCTAGCTGAATAAGTATTGATTTGAAAAATCCTCATGTGTAGATATAAAAAAACTTGGCTAATGATACAACAGGATCCAACGAAGGTGTCTTAAAGTGTTGATCGTAAGAGCTCTTGATTATGAATGACCCATCGAGTAGCTCGCTGATTTATATACAACTCAGCTTGCCCAAATCTATACAGTGTGCAAAATAACCTCTGTTATGATGCATTTGTTGCCAAACCCCAGTTTGTTTAATAAATATAATAAGTATTGCATCACTTTATGTAAATGGTTATAGCATAAAATCATTTTCATGTTTCGAGTTGAAATTTTCTGAAAGGGGCGGAGCCTAAAAAAAAAATAGGCCTAAAAAATATTTCAGGTTTTACTATTGCGTAATGTTGTGTGTGTGTGTGTGTGTTGTGTGTGTGTGTGTGTGTGTGTGTGTGTGTGTGTCATTTATTCTTAGTTCATTACAATAGTTAGGTCAGGATACGTTAAATCTTTGCTTAATATTACTGTGTTAATGTAAAATTAACATTGATATGTTAGAGACATGCTTGAAAAAGTGTGAATAGGTTACGTTTTTGCATGTAATGCTAGTTACTTACTGTTGCCAAGTATGGAACTTTGTTAATGATAGCAGTTTATTAGGGCTTAAGGTGTGTCAGGTTTGTCGTTGCACATTATTTTCTTAGTTCATGTTAGCTTTATCACTGCTGTTAAGTGTGGAACTTTGTTAACGTTTACAGTTTATTCGTGCTTAAGGTGTGTTAGGTCTGTCTTTGTACATTATTTTCTTAGTTCAGATGATGCTAAGTAATCTTTATTAATGTGAAAACTTTGTTACGTTGGTATATATTCGCTGATCAGTGTATAAAGAATTTGTTTTTATGTTAGTTTTATCCAAAATGATACTCGAAATGTGACTTGAATCAATAGATCAATAGATCACAACTGGACTGGAGGGTGGTTGGATGGTGGTTGGATGGTGGGTTGATTTAAGTGATTTACTGCTTTTAGGGTATGTAAAACATGACAATTTTAGTAAAAATTTGACCTTAATCAATAGATCAATAGATCACAAATGGACAGGAGGGTGAGTGGATGGTGGTTTGATTTACTGATTTACTGCTTTAGGGTATGTAAAACATGACAATTTTAGTAAAAAATTTGACCTTAATCAATAGATCAATAGATCAATAGATCAATAGATCAATAGATCAATAGATCAATAGATCACAACTGGTCAGGAGGGTGGGTGGATGGTGGTTTTGATTTTAGTGATTTACTGCTTAGGGTATGTAAAAAACGTTTTTTTACGTTATAAACATAAAAAGTGTAAGAAATTTTAACAAAACAAAAAGTTTTAAAGAAATAAAAAAAAAAAAAAAAAAAAAAAAAAAAAAAAAATAAAAAAAAAAAAAAAAAAAAAAAAATAAAAAAAATTAAAAAAATTAAACACAAAGTATAAATGTAAAATAAAATATATAAAAATAAAGTTAGAAAATAAATTTAAATAAAAAATAAAAAAAAAAAAAAAAATAAAAAAAATTTAAATACGAACTATAAATGGTTGTAAAATAAAACTTATTGAACTGGAATTGAAAACAATAAAGTTAGAAAATTAAAAAAAAAAAATTTAAAGTAAAAAAACTTAAACGCGAAGTAAAAATGGCAAAATAAAACTTATAAAAATAAAGTTAGAAAATAAATTTAAATAAAAATAAAAAAAATAAAAAATTAAAAATAATAAAATTAAACACAAAGTATAAATGTAAAATAAAAAATTATAAAAAAATAGTAAACAGTATATGTATGTTTCAACTTAGGAAAAAAAAAAATTATATTAGTTAACGTTTATAAATAGAAAATGAGATTTGAAAATATAAATGTCAGTCTTCAACATTTAGAAAAACGTTTCTTTGCAGACGCAATGCAGATATACGACAGTACATGATAGAACAGAAGCAGTTATGTAAACAGTAATGATATTGTATATTAAATGAATGTTTACTATGTTGGGCAGCGCAGTGGCTCCAGCACCGGTGACACTACCAATCTGAATCCTTCCTCCTTCCTCATTCTTCTTCCCTCTTCCTTTCCTTCCTCCTTTCTTCCTTTCTTCTTTCTTCTTCTCTTTCTCTGTTTTGCATTCCATGCATCTTCTTCTTCTTTATTTTTTTCAGGAAGGGACCCCACTTCCGGGAGCGTCTGGACTCTTGAAAACCGAATCCGTTTCCGTCTCCCGTCTCGACTCCGAACTCCTCAACCAGCCTCCCAAGTTTCAGTCTCTACGATTCATTTTAATTTTTAGTGGGGCAGCGTCCCCCCCTTCCAGGGGAGGCAGAGGAACGTAATCTCGTCTCCGACGAGATTACGTCATCATTATAACTCACCATCCAAATTTCAATCCGATACGTTAAGCCTAACAGGGTTTTCAGGACGAATTTGAACCTGGCGCTAAGGGGCAGCAACCCCTTAGGGGTGACCTAGGGTCACCAAAACTCGTCTGTGATCAGTTTATTACATACAATGACCATATATACCAAGTTTCAGACCGATAGCTCTATTCCTTATAAGTGTATGTGTATGTGTATGTGTATGTGTATGCGCACGCGCGCGCGTAATAAAAAATAATACAAACAAACACAGACAAACCTTCGGTTTGTCTGTTTGTCGGATTGACAGCCCTTCGGGCTATCAATCCTCCCCCTAAGCCTAATATATCTCTATTACATTTATATGAAAAAAGGGTTGCCTGCCGCGGGAGTGGTCCTATTACACTCAACGATTAATCGAATGTTATTATTGTTAATTATTTTTCTTTCGAATATTTGTTCATTGTTAAATGCTACCAGAGCACGTAGAAAACGATTTAAAGATCGATTTAGGGGTAATCGATCACGATAAATCGATTGGAACCATCAAAAATGATCTATCGATCATTTAAAACCTTCTAGGAACCAAAAAGCCCCCTTTGAGGGGCTCCGCCCCACTTCTAGGAAGCTAAACCTCAAAAAACGATCT
>JABUQX010045660.1:15000-20000 GCA_015478945.1 Trachelipus rathkii
ACCAATCTAACCTACTACGGCTAGCAAGAGTAATTCTGCGAAGAAAACTACAACGTACTTTACTTAACCTGGTACATGTCTAACTATGTGCACAGCCCAAACAATTATTAGTACCTAACCTGACCAAGGCTTAACCAAGAGTAATTTTAACCAAAGGAATTAAAAGTATCTTAACCTCATCTAACCTGTGCTTAACCATATCAACCTGCCAAACATAATAGTACCTAACGCAAACCTGACCTCCTGTCCCTACCCCATGTAACTACAAGAAACTAATAAACTTAACTTAACCTGATCCAAGCCGTAACCAAGTAAATAATTCTACCATAAATAAAAAAAATCGCATCATAAATAAAATAAAACTTTGGAAATATTTTTCTCTCCTTCCTGTTTATCTCGTGACCGTAGAACGAATAAGGAAATCGCAACAAAATGTCGAATGTTTCCGACGTCGAAGAAATTGGAAATGAACTTTTTATTTTCTCTAGACTGCTTTAAATACTCCATTAGGTTTTAAGGTTATTTAGGTTATTTTAGATTTTGCTTTGCAAATTAGCCTAGTAAACTAGCAAGTTTTAAACATTCACACATCTGAATGCTAAAATTATCTTATTATTTTAGAACAAAATAAAAGCATTAAAACTTTAATCACAGCGTAGATTTTGAATACTCGGCAGTTATGGTTGGCGACGCCTCGGTGCGGTGCGGTGTGCACAATTTGGGGTTTGCTAGGTCAACTCTAGTTTTAGTGCATGTAAGATCTTTTTTCAGGGTAGCAACATCTTCCTACTATTTCCTATTAATATTATTTTAATTTATATTTTATTTATTTTTTATTATTTTTTTTTTAATTTTTTATATTTTTTTCATTTTTATTTTATTTTATTATATATTATTATTTTTATTTTATATTATTTTATATTTATTATTATTTATATTAATTTAAATTATATTTATTAATAATTAATAATAATTAATAAAATATTAATTTCCTATTAATAATTAATAAGTTTCTCATTAATATGCGTTGTAAGGGCAAGGATCGTGCGTTCTTTTAAGTGCCTTGGATAAACGTTTTTTGAGTGATAAGCCCTTAGAGACAGATACAGAGAAGTAAAGTCTTTATCATTCCTCAAACTTGATCTGTCCATTCTTCTATTTCACCTCAAAGGAAATGCTTATTTTAACCATTTAAGGTCAACGAAAATGAGACGATGCCCTACCATTGTTGAAATTACTTTTCGTCAACATCTGATTAGTTCAGCTACAACTGAAAGAAACTCCCTGCTTTGAACATCTATATAAATCTCACACAGTCGCTGTAGTCTTTGAAGAGGAATGGACCCTCTAAAGATGCACACAAATTATAAACCAAATAGTAACATATATATCTCCAACATCCTTTTTAGAGGTCTAATGAGGATTCACAGTTGATCGTTAAACAGTGTTTGGCCGATTGACATGACCATCCAACTTAAAAATATCTTCATCAATCAAAATTATTTTATTTCCTGCAAAAAAAAAAAATAAAAAAAAGTCTAAATAATAAACAATGCCCACTACATTTCTATAAAAAAATTACATCAAATCGAGATTGCCACAAGGGTATTACAGTCATAGTTTGACTTGGCGAATATGATATGAGTATTGCATTAAGCTTTTGAACCATTGGTTGAATGGATTTTCTAGAGAGACCTATGCCCGTATAGTTCTCGTTCAAATTCCGTATTGTACTTTCTTGTACTGTGGACGAAACTAGCCACCACAATAAGTCTTGTTTTCTCCTATAAACTTCAAAAAGGCTAATGACGCCTGCTACTATTTCACGTTTAAATTTTTAATGAGATTTAAGCGCTCCTCTAAAACGTATGCTGTCTCATTTAATCCGTTTTGTAGATTGTTGTTTTGTTTTGATTACTGAGAAGCGGACCTCACCAACAAAGGGCATATGACCGTCCCTCCAGGCAGACAAAAAACCGCCTCAAGCTACCACGAGCTCCAGGCAAGTGATCCACCTACGACAAGAGCCCGTGATACTCTCCCGTTTGTAAAATAGTGTCAAGAGACTTCATAATTGAATTTTGCTGCTCTTTAACACGTGGTTCGCAAGGGAGCTTGGTATCCAGGGAGCGTTGTTGCCAGGGACCTTGGTTCCAGGCTGAAGTTTATTCATTCATCGGCAATTTAGTCAATGATTATAAACTGCTTGCGAAAATTCATATATAATTAAACTGTAATTTATTTACTACTTATATTATATATATATATATATAGCTATCATATATATATATATATATATATATATATATATATATAATATATATATAGTATATATTATATATATAATATATATATATTATTATATATATATATACTATATATATATAAATTATAATTGTTTTTCAAAAATTAAAAAAAGATCACTCGCAAAAACTTAACTAATGTTTAGCATGTCCCGAATATGTATGTATGTATGTATGTATGTATGTATGTATGTATGTATGTATGTATGTATGTATGTATGTATGTCCTAACGTGTACATACACTACATGAACGCAAGTAAGCCACTTTTATAATCCTAACTCCTCATTTTTGAGAAGCAAAAGAAAAAAAAAAGTCGCACCCGAACAAAGCACGGCTTTTTTTTGGGGCGACTTTTCTCTCTCTCTTCTTGAGGATCATAAATGGTCGCGACGAACAAAGCGCGACTCTTTTTTGGAAGCTCTTTTCATATAATATAAAGTTTATTCAAACTTATTTTTTTTTTTAGTATGTTTTTAAAAGCAGATTCTTTTTGAAGAGATTCATCCACAAAATACTCTGTGAATTCAATGCCTAATTACTTTTATTACTACTCTCATTGTACTCTCCACACACACACACATACACAATTACACACACACACACATATGTATATATATAGTATATATATATATATATAAAATATATGTTTTTAGTAGTTTAAAAACAAAAATATAATATTATATATATATATAATATATATATATATATATATATATATATATATTATTATGATATAATTATGGTATGTTTATTCATATAGTTTTAAAAAACAAAATAATATGTTGTTACATGAGAACGGATGTCCTCTGTAATTGTTATAGAAAATGAAAATAAAGATATCCTTTCAACGAAATATTTATGCGCAACGGAAAGCTTAACAGATTCCAGGCTTACCCACTCTTTGCAATAAAATAGTTGCAGCAATATGAAACAAATTTAAGAGTAAAACAATAATAACCTCACTTGACATAAAAATAAAATAAACCCAATGAGAAGCTCTTATCTAGAAAGAAAAAAAGAACTATATAGATATTGAAACAAATAACATAGAAACGTATTAATAAATAATTTGAAACAGTTATAAATATTCTCAATAAACGGAAAAATAAATGGAAATTTAAAATACGAGGACAATCATGTATGAAAATTGAAATATATTTTAATAACAGAATTAAATAGAAAATGAAAGTATTCATGAAATAATAATAATATTTGTTAAAGTAGTTACAAAATAATATTGAAAAAAAATAAAATAACATGCAAAACAGTTATTACAAATTTAAATAGAATATTACTTTTCTGATGTAGATATGTAAGCTGCTTGTTCTAGCATGTTCAGTGCGACGGAAGATATTACTATGTAGCTTTTTTTTCTTTTTTTTTGAAAGGAGGAGTCAAGGATAAATTTTTGACGAAGATGTGTCTAATTTTCATTAGATAATAAGAGAGAGAAGAGAGAGAGAGAGAGAGAGAGAGAGAGAGAAAAGGAGAGAAGAGGAGAGAAGAGAGAGAGAGAGAGAGAGAGAGAGAGAGAGAGAGAGAGAGAGAGCAGTTTACCATACGAAGGAAGAAATTTGCTTATATAATCTTGTATCTTTAATATTATTTTTTTTCAATAAAAATCAAGATACAAAACAATAAAGTTTACTTCGGTAATTTACAATAACTGTGTGTTACCTTTTCCGTAATTTTAAACTACTACTACTACTACTACTACTACTACTACTACTATACTACTACTACTACTACTACTACTACTACTACTACTACCATATGCATTCCCGCAATTATTTTAATGACAAAATGTTAAATTCACATTTTAGAAATATCAATGCAGAATATGAAATGATCTTTATAGATAATTTTAATGTTCCTGCATTAAATATATATATATATATATATATATATATATATATATAATATATATATATTATATACTATATATATTATTATATATATATATATATATATATAATATATATATATATTATATATATTATATATATTATATTCTATAAAAATAGAAGAAATATTACATTATGAAATTCTATAGATTACTTGATTCTCCCAGCTACATAGTATTGGAAAATTGGTGTTACCATACAAGACAGAAATAATTTGTAGTTCCAAAATAATTATACTTTTAATTTATCAAAATTAATCATTTTAGAGCTGCTACCAACATCACATAGTCATGCAATTATATATTTTAGCAGAAAAAGTAAAAATTCAGTCACATTTGTTTGTAAAGATATGAAAGTTTAACTTTTTGATGTCCCTCCACGACATCGAAATGCCCAAACAGCCTGTGGAAACTATGAAAATGCTTAGTTGTCGACATGTATTAGTGATTTTTTTCCTAAAGAGTTTCTGAAAATAATGCTCTTAAAAAATATGACACGTAAAAACACATATATTGAATCAGATAATCTTGTAAAATAGTAGACGAGAAAGCATATGATAGCGTCCCTCATGAGTGGATTAAGGAAATATTGAGGATTTACAAAGTTAATGAGCTGGCTGCAAACTTCATAGATGGAGCAATGAGGAAATTGGAAGACAATATTACCGTACGAAAGAAATTAAATAAAAATAGAGGGAATAAAAATAAAAAGATATATCTTTCAGGGGGACTCTATTTCCCCGTTGTTATTTATATTGGCTCTCAACCCCCTAAGCACACTAATAAATAATT
>JABUQX010045661.1:0-2500 GCA_015478945.1 Trachelipus rathkii
CCCCTAACCTCTACATGGTATGGATAGTTTTCTGCTAACTCGCATAAAATTTCTTCCTTCAAAGGACATTCTTCTCTCTCCCCTCCCCCTCATCAACAGTGCAATCTTCAACCCCCCTCCCAATAGTACAATCTTTACCCCCCCTCCCCCCTCCCCTACAGTTTCGTTACCATCGAGTTGTGAGCGAGGAGCAAAGTCGTTCTCACAGCTGTTAACATAAGCCCCGCCCCGTTTCCTCCGGTACTTTGCACATATAAATTGCCACCTTGCAAGCTGTTCATTCTTTAAATTTAAATTAGGCGCTTCATAGGGATTTAAGAACAAGACTTGGTATTTTCTAATTAAATCATTAATTAATTCATATTCGCAAAGCGGTATATTTAAAGAGACAGCGGTTAGAGGGAAGATAGAATTTCGAACATGCTCAGAAAAATCGAAAGCCTCATTACTAAGAGAAATACTACGTTTCGTGCCAGGATCTAATAAATAATGGCATCTAAAGTCAATAATGAACCCGTGTTTTTTGAGAAAAGGCAGGCCGAGGACGTTGAATTTAATGTCTGCTGCGTAAGCATGCAAGTCGTAAAGTCTGTCTAATCCCAAATCAATTTTAATTACCCTTTTACTATAAATATTTATATAGCCTCCATTTGCGGCTCTGGCAGTGCCAATAACGGCACCCCCCCTATCTAATTCAGACGCCATCACCAGGTCGAGGCAACTTCCGGTATCTAGTAAGTAAGATTCATTGTTAGTTTTATCCGAAATATAATACAATTTATCAAAAACTACATCTCTAACAGCTGCAACGATTTCAGTTGAGTTGCCAGAAACTTCCACTACAGTATTACCAGATAAGTCACATGCATTATTTCTTAAATTTAATGATCCCTCATGCTTATCGGAAGGAGAAGAACCTCCTTCATCCCTAAAGCTAATACAATTCATTTTCAGAAAGGGAATTTCGCCCCCTTCATTAATTACGAATTCATTTTTATCATTATTTTTATTAATAAGTATGGAGTCACAAGTCTGAATCACCTCTACCCCCGCCTTCTCCCCAGCGATCGGAGTGGGATAGTAGGTTGACTCAGTTGGGGGTGACAGCGACTCATTCACAAGGCTATTGTTTTCAATGTAATTATAAGAATTTACAAAACCGTTATCGCCATCACTATGGCTATCATTCCTAATTCTACAATTATTATTATTATTATTATTGTCATTATCGTTATTAATCTCATCATGCATTGAGTTACAATTAAAAGTTGAAGAGGACTCAGGTGGGAGAGAGGCTGACCCACTAGAAGTCCCTGCCTCAGCCATTTGAGTCACCCTCTCATTATTAAAACTTTCGACTTCAGATGCATTGTTAATTACTCCCTCTTGCCTCTGATTATTTTTACAAGTAATATTTCTATTCCATTTAAATCTATTAATATAATGAACATTTCCCTCATACCCACGATTAATATAATTACAATTATTATTAAATTGTCCATTACTATTCTGGCCATTAAGATTAGCATACCCATTATTATTATAAAAACTATTATAATCAACACGTGCATCATTATTATAACCATTACTGCTATAATTAATATTTTCATTACCATGGTGATTATTATTATAAAAATTGTTCCTATCATAGTTACTGGTAATTACCATTATTATGATTATGACTATAATTTCTACCGTTATTACGACTATCATTATAATGATGCCTTCTACTATAGTTAAAATTAATATTTCCCCGCCCAAAATTCGACTTATTCATACAAAAATTGCAGGGTAAACAATTACAAAGATTTCTACTCACAAAAGCGTTATTCCCCCACATATTTACCCCCATCTGGCCTGGGAGTCGTCTCACAGGCCAACCTCTCCATTTCCCTGGTTCGAAATGTTGGAGTTCCGCTGCGGGGGAGAGGGAGTTGCCGGGGGTTGTGGAATTAAAGTAAACATTGCACAATAAGGGCCCTCACATTTAAATGCACGGTGCAAGAATTTTCTATGGAACCTACAAAGACCTTCTGTACTTGGGCCAGCTGCAACGTTGTTATATGCTGATCGGTTGAAGTTCCTTCCTCTGGATTCTTGATCATTGTTGGGGGTGGGGGAATTTTTTGAATTCTGGCATAGCGTCTTCGCGAGCTCTATCACGCTCTTGGCGAGTGATCTCATTTCTTCAGCCGACTTTTCGTGAGATATTATCAGACGACTTATTTCTCTCTCTTGAACAGAATATTCTCTGTTCGGTGGCTTGGTGACTTTCTCTTCTGCTGATCGGACGGCGTTTACAGGTTGCCATTCGGTTCTCCCCCCTCTGGGGGGTTGGCAAGCACCGCTTTGGAGAAAAAATTTGTTAAAAATGTCGTCGGCAATTTCAATTAATTCCTCAAAATCATGGTTCTTCTCTGTTGTCATGAGGGAGATCTGTAATTGCTGAGGCAATCGTAAGAGAAAGAGTTCTCTAATAAATTTAGCATCGTTGTCCGTT
>JABUQX010045661.1:22500-30505 GCA_015478945.1 Trachelipus rathkii
GCATAAGTACGAAAATAAATTAAATTTACAAAGTTATAAAGGAGTGCTACATTACTTCCCACTCTAAACACGGAGTGAGAAAGTATGTTATAATAATTATCCAAGATATAACTAAAATACATAAAGTTAAATTACTTTCAAATGCAAGCAATCTAATTAATCCAAAGAACATAAGTAGACATACCAAACATTTGAAGCAAACAATATATATATGAGATGTAAGAAGAATATTTTCAATACGAGCATAACTTGCTTACATCGAAATCGTAAACATATATACAAATATTGAATACCATTAAAAAACATGTATATATATAATAATATTATATATATAATATTATTATATTATATTATAATATATATATATATAATATATTAGTAAATATAATATATATATATATATATATATATATAATATATATATATATAGAAATGAAAGTGCATTTAAAACAAAAGATATATGGTTATATCCGTTAGATATAAACAAACATGCAAACATTTAAAGGCATAAAAATACAAAAAATGTTTATACATAATTCTGATATTGAAAAATTGAGTTATTCACAAGTTAAAGGTATACCACATCATTCGAACCTTGAATCAAGAAAAGGTCCAGTATAAGGCGTTTCTAAAGTATCCATGATTTGATCAATGAGCACGTAAATAGTTTTCAAAGCTGTTGTTACGAGAGAAACATTGCTTTACATATGTAGAGACGAAGTTGCTTAAAATTTAGGTCCTTTATTTGAAATTTCTTCATACATAAAAGGGAGCAGTCACAGAACCATTTAGAATTAGAAAAGGAATCAGAGTTCGTAGTTATAATCCAAAAATGAGTTTCTGCCCATAATCCAAAATTGAATGATGAAAAAAATCCATGCCGAAAAGGAAGTTGCTAATAACTAGCGGATTGAATCTCGAAACTGTGAAAAGTGTGAAAGAGGAGAGACCATAATCAAATTAGAATGAAATGAAGTCCTGTATCATTAATGTTCGTGTTGCTTGGTCTTTTTCTCCGAGGTCTGATTTGGATTTTGTTGTATGTTAGTTTATTCTTCATCTTTGTTGATTTACTTTGGTTATCAGAAGCTCTGATTGAATAGTTCTGGGTTTCTTCTTCCGGCTCCACCAATTATATTAGGGTAGAATTGCTAGATTGTGCTTCTTTTGTGAGGCAAGCACAAGATATATAAGAGGAGATGGTATTAAAAATCCCATATTTAAAATAAAGGTTTTTATTCAACGTAAGTAGAGATATCAATGAAAGTAAAGTAACTAAAGTCCTTGTGTGAGAATACCACTTTCTTCGTAGGCGAATTAGTTGTCACGGACTTTCCAACGCGTTTACCACCCTTGCCTAACTCTTCTTTTTGGTTACTGTTGCACTCGAGATTCGAGTCGCAGACTTTCCATTTAAATACCTCCCTGCCGAACAAGTGCCGTTTTGAATTTGGAGATTCGTGGAGAGAGTACTTGAGTGAGATCTATCTCTTCTGACTCTTTATTAATAAATTTTAATCTGACTGAAGAGTATATCAACAGGACGGTTTATATATTATTCATTTCGACTTATGCTAGAAATTTTGCTTGCGCAAATCTTGGCATAAGTACGAACATCAAAATTAAATTTACAAAAGTTATAAGGAGTGCTAATATATATATATATATATATTATATATATTATATATATATATATATATATATATATATTTATATAAATATATATTATATATATATATATAATATATATCTATATTATATATATATTAATATATATATATATATATATATATATATATATATATATATATATATATATTGTGTATGAGAGTATTCTATATATCTGAGGAGAAATCATAGACTGGTTTGAAATTCTTAAAATAGAAATGGAGGCGATGGTCTTTTTCAAGCTCTCAAGTCTGTCAGATTAAAACCCCAAATGCGACACACACAATAATCAATAAAAACTTACTTGACACTTACGGCAAAGGAAATATGCAGATAAGTGTACACACACACACACACACACACACACACACACACACACACACACACACGTAAGAATTGTACATAAAAATGTAAGTATATTTTACTTACATATATATTTTACGTAGAATTTTAGTTAAGTTTTTCGTTGAGGAGTGAAACAATCGGGATTTTAAGACGACTTTTTTTTTTTTTTTTTAGATCTTTTTTTGAATAAAATTAAAAAAAAAAATTATATATTAAAAAAGGATTGTATAAAGGTTAAATTATTATAAAATAAATTAAAAAGTTTTTGAAATATTATATTAATTAAATATGTTAAAATGATTTGAAAATAATGGGTAAAAAATTTTTCACTTTTCAAGTTTGTCGAATTGAATTGGATTAATTAAATTTTAATAAAAAAATAAATAAATAAATAAAAAATTTGTATTCGTCATGCCACTTAGATAATTTGAAACCTTCGAAAATAAAATATATATATATATATATATATATATACTATATATATATATATATATATAATATATATAATATTATATATATATATATATATATATTATTTATATTATATAAATATAAATATATATATATATATATATAATATATATATATAATACAGGGCCCAGCCAGAAATTATTTTCAGTGGGGAGGGATTTAAGATTAAATATATATATATATATATATATATATATATATATATATATATATATATATATATAATATATATGATATAAATGATATATATAAACAATAAACATATTATTATATATAGATAATATATAATATATAATATATCATGAACCCTTTCTTCAGAACATAATCAAACGGATTTCTTACTCTTGAAAACGATCAAAAACGTCCGTTGAAACTAAGATATTGTCACGTCTCAGTACCTCAGTTCGATATCCAAACGAACGCAAATTTACATGTCTCGCTTTGTACGCATTACTTCCACCCACCTTGGCTCTTGCCTTCTCCTTCCCGAAAGGAAATTTAGTCTTTCTGACGCTATAAAAGCAACCAGTTGTGAATGTTGACGATTGAAGTGGAAGTGATTTTCTGATTGTGTAGTTACGCATAATATATTATATATATTATATATAATATATATTACTAGTATACTTAATATTTACCCCCTTCCTATCGCTTAGTATAAAAAACATCTGTTTATAAGTCAGAAATAAGGAAAAGACTAGTACCTTTGTGCAGTGGGTTAAATATATATAGATACATAACCATTTCTATGTTATATATAATATACATACCAATATATATATTGGTGTACAAAATATATATATATAACACGCTGCTTCTGTATATATAGTAGATATCGTATACAACTATATATAAATATATATATATATATAAATATATATAAATATAATCTAATATAATATATATAAATCTAAAGCCGAACATTTTATTCTCACGAGTCAAATTATTACTCATTTTATATGAAATGAAAATCATCTGTTGGAAACAAGCTCGAGGCAGAGCTCTCTCATTATAATATCTAACCTCGTGGACAAAAAGCTGAGGAGAATAAATCTCCTAGGTTTTGTAATATTTATTAATAAATAAAATTGTGGTATTTGATGCTGATAAAAATATTTAACATCTGAGAAAATTATCTAAATAGAAGGTTATTTAAATGTTCTATGAATGTAATCTAAAGCATGTAAACAAAAATCAATACATGCAACCAAATTATGAAATGTATATTTAATATCTTAATCGAAGTGTTTTTATTACAGCGTAAATTGTTTATGTGTAATATTATTCCTAATTTTCCTTATTAAATTTCCTAGGTTTTTTTAACTGTCGATTTGAATCTCTGCGGAAACGCAAAAATAAATTGGATATTGATACTGAGTGTTACTCCAACTCCTTGATAGTTCACTTATTTCTCAAGAAGAAGAAATTTGTGACAACTGGCGACCTTGCCAGGATTCGACGGATCTTCTCACGAGTCAGAAAATTGCAGGCAAATGATACATAGACAGTGCAGCAAAACCTCTCTCAGTGTCCCCATAACACCCTCCAAGGAGGAGGGCAGGATAAATAGTAAGAATACTTCACAATGAAGAACCTAATTCTTAATCAAATGACCTCACTAGAGGCTCCATTCGATTAAAATTATATATATAAATATATAATATATATATATATATATATATATATATATATATATATATATATATATATATATATATATAAATGTACATGAAAAAATTGTTTTTAATAAAAAATATGTTCCGGAACGTTTCGCGAGACTGGCCAGTCGTATTATAAACAAAGAAAAAAAAAAATATTTTTTTGTTATTATTATTATTATTATTATTATTATTATTATCGTAAATTGCCCTACAGTGTATGTTACGCTAATTTTAAGGTAAAAATTTACATAATAAATAATATTGATAGGTCTAGTAATTTGTAATTTTAAGAGAAAAGTTTGATGGTGGGGTGATATTAGTAAACAAAGCTTCATATTGGAAAAATAGTGGATGGTGATAATCTAATCAAAGAAATTTTTGATAAAATCTACACTCAAATTCCTCTCTCTTTATAAATTCTTAACTATAATCCTCTTTCTATCCCTTCTACATTATATATATATATATATATATATATATATATATATATATATATTATAATAATATATATATATATATATATATATGGATGCTGTGTGTGTGCGAGAAGCACATATAAACATTATACTATTCAAGGAAGGAAGAGAACGCGATACAGCTATTCGAGAAGAAGGAAGTTACAGAAAAAAGAAAGAGAAAGAATTTGCACTCTGAAGTGCTCCATCGAAGCATTTGAAGCAAGGCACAAACACACACGCGTCTTTGTGCACGCCGCCAATAGCACACACACGCGCCCTTGTGATCCAAACACAATCACCGCTCACAATCCTTAACTTCCCTCTCTACTCCGCTAGACTTATATACAAAATGGCGTCTCTTGAAGCCACAAAACAAATTTGATAAAACCTTTTTTTTTGATGATGCCATTATCCTATTGGAATTTTAATTTTAAGAGATATCGAGTTGTACTCACATGGCATTTACAAATAAAAATGATTAAATGGAAAACCATTATAAACTTTGTAGAAAATAACAAAAAAAAAAAAAATATATATATATATATAATATATATTATATATATAATATATATATATTATATATATATATCGGCGGAAATAAACTCCACCAACCTATATATATATATATATTTTTAGAACCAGCAGGACCAGGCGAAGGTCCACTCCAAGGTCCTAGGACCCCCAGACTATTTTTGGAGATATATATATATATACAGGCAAGCTGAATTTTCAGATAGTTTTTTTTTGAATGAATTCGATTCAACATTCATCCCTGATGATATATAGAGTAAATTCATCGAGGAGAAGTCAAAAGTAGTAGCAAATAACCACGGTCGATAAGGAAAAAACTTCGGCAATTTTTTCACAAACTTGCAAGAAACCCTACATTTTGTGCAAATTTTAATAAGTGATTTACCTTTTAGGTAATTTTGCGGTATTATAAAATTTATATAATATGATATATATATATATATATATATAATATAATATATAAATATATATATAATGGATTAAGGTGTTACGGTAAAAAACCTAATAGTGCTACATCGTGTTTGTACGCCGCGTTGCAGTTTTTAGTGACGCGTTATATATATTTGCTTCCCCGTTTCGTGTTTAATTTTAAGTAGTAAGGATGGCAGATGGACTAAATCCAGACCAAAGGGAGAATGGAAATGCAAATGAGGAGTTAGAGAGAGATAATGAAAATCTCGAGGTGAATGAAGGAGATAGCGCCCAAGGACAAGGACATGAAGGTCCAGGGGGGGGTAGCGATGTGCAAGGGACCCCTCCAGCACCAGATCCAGATCCGAATATTGGCCAAAATCCTGATCACACTCTTCTGAGGCAAAACCCCCACGGTATTGGAGAAGTGGTACCTCCAAGGAGAGAGGACCATCCCCCCTATTATTTGAAAACCGCCATAGTGGACAGCACACTGGATTCAAAATTGATGCCCAGCACCGCACAGGGTGCCGTACCGAAAAAGAGCCGAATAAACTGGGGTGCCACAGACCCTCAGACACCGAAACCCCATGGAAATAAATGGGAAGGTAAAGAAATAACCGTAGGTGCTCTACAAGGGCTAGAAGACCCATTATTGAATCCCGATCAGGTCAGGAGACCAGCTCTCCCACCTGCAGGGTACAACCAGGCTGCACAGCCACCGCACCGACCCCTAGGCGGGACAACAGGGTACAGCATGGCTGCACAGCCACCGCACCAACCCCTAGGAGGGACAACAGGGCACAGCATGGCTGCTCAGCCACAGATACAACCTCAAGGAGGGACACCAGGGAACAACACATATCATAGTGGCCACCCACAGGGTGCCCCCCCTCCATCTTTTCAGCATAGTGGTTTTCAGTACAGCGGTATTCCACCAGGGTACACCCCTATGCCTAACCAGTCGTATTCTTATCCCGGAATGTGGAATGGGTATCCCTATATGCCTCAAACACCAGGAGTCCCAGTCTACCAAGCAAATCTTTTTACACCTGCCCTGCCTGAGGTGCCAGAAGCTTTGAAACTCCATGGTAAAAGTTTAAAGACCAGACTCTGGACTGGCATCCAGTATGAGGAGTATGTTGTTTCATTAAAAGAAAAACTCAGTGCTTTAGGCGCACTAACAGAAGAACAAAAGATTACTTTTGCCAGATCATCCATTACATCGAATTTAGATAGTGAAGCTAGGCATTATTTGCTCCATGATCCCGTTTTCTCTCGGTTTAAAAACTTAGAAGATTTTTTGGCACAGTTGAAGTCCTACCTTCAACCGGAAGATAGAAGAAATGTTTTCGAGATCTGGGTGGACTTTGTAGAATATAAAAGAGGGAAAGAACAACTTTTTACAGATTTCATAGTAGGATTAAAGAGTAGGCTTAGAAAATATCAGAGTAGGATGTATGACCTCGATAAGGAGGCAATGTTTAATTCTAACATAGCATAAAAGTACATGATCATTTGTTTATAAAAGTCATGCAGAACCTGTCCAGAACGCAGGTTATGGTGAGAGATTAAACGACAATGAATATTGCAAAAACAGTCTGATATTGGACAGAACACCGCTGAATTGTTAAACAAAATGATAAGTCATAGGTATGCTCGAATAGGGCTTGTATACTGAGAATTGAGAGATAGATCACATATGACTAATCCTCGAGACTCCGCACCACCAAAGGTTTATGCCCGAGTATGTAGATGCTGGCCAGAGTAGGTGCAAAACCAAGTATGCTCAAACCTAGTCTTCTATCACAGCGCATAAATAGATATAATTATGTATGAAGCCTGTCCATTACAACCGTCAGACATTGTCGAGGGATAAGAGACGCAGAAGAGATTGAGACCAACTAATTAGTTTCCGGAGGAAGACAGATTGAGACAAAAGGCAGTAGCAGACTCCACGAAAAAAACAGTCAGGAATATTTAGAGGAGTGATATCTTGGAACTAAGGTAATTATGACGCAGTGATAAATTCGTATAGTTGTTATTCAGTTGCGAGTGAATTCTAAGGGGAACGGTCACTACGTCGAGATCTGTGCGCTGGGAATTGAACGCAAGGGAATGTCCGTACTGCCGGAAATACTGCATCATAAGTGATCACTTATACGGAGCTATCTGCAGAACCCTCGGAGTGCAGGGATGCCCCACATGGACCTCCCCGGAAGAACCAAATGTTATTTCCAATTGACAAACAGCAAGAGTCGATATGCGGAAAACGCCAGAAGGCCCCGAAACCGAACGATTGGTACAGATAGGGCGAGGGCCCCAGGACCTTCACGAAAGAAGAAAGAAGGGATACAAGCCCTCCGGTGAGAAAAAGAGCACTAGAGTTTATGTGGCCGAAGGCCAACGAAGAGACTCTGAGTGTAGTGAAGAAGAAGAAGAGGAAGATAAGTCTTTAGA
>JABUQX010045662.1:0-10000 GCA_015478945.1 Trachelipus rathkii
GATAGCTCAGTTGTATAGCACCGGACATATTGTCCTCACGCGCAACATGCGGTGGTTCAATCCCAGAGAAGGCAGTAAATTCTTTACCTTCTCATTATAGTTGTTTTCTTTAACTATATAGTATGATTTATATAATAGGTATGTATGGTAGTGGTATGGATGTAGTCAGTGTATATAATATTATATATGCTGTTATATTTATATATAGACTATATATATATTAATATTATAATAATATATATATTAATATATATATAATATATTAATTATATATATATATATATATATATATATATATATATATATATAATTATAATATATATTAATATATAATATATATATATGTTTATATATATATTTATATATATATATATACTATATATTAATTATATTATATATATTATATAATATATATATATATATATATATATAATAATATATATATATATATATATATAAATATTATATATATATATATATATATATATATTATATAATATATATATATATATATATATATATATATTATTATATAAATATATAGTATATATATATATATATATATATATATATATAATTATATAATATATATATATATATATTTAATGTAATTGGTTAATAATCAATAAGGAAATAATATTAATGATAATAATAATAGATATAATAAATAATAATAATAATAATAATAATAGTATTAATAATAATAATAATAATAAAGATTCATTAATATCAATTTTACAGTATTCGCGAATCCAAATGTGACTGCGAATATTTTTTTTTCCTTTAATATTCGGAATGCCAAAAAAAAAAATATTAATATTAATATTAATAACTTTTGTTAATATTCGCGATTGCAAATATTTTATAGTGCCAATAATATGGCACTTTTTATATTATAAGTGGAATATCTGCTACTGTTGTAAGAGTTCAGAGATAAAAAATTTGAATGAAGAAAATACATTAAATTTCCCGCTTCAAGAATGAGGGACAAGGACCTACCCTTATTTATGCATCCAACCAATCTAATTCCTTAAAATCTGATCCCTGAAATAGGAAAAGAACTATATTAATTCTCGGAAGGTGGAAGGTTATTCTTCAAAAATAATTTTCATTATTCTCTTCGTTTAATCTGCTGCGTTTCTTTATCTTATTTCTGACAGGCATCATTAAAGAGACGTTCACAAGCAACACTTGATGGCGAACAAGCAGCGTAAGTGCTTGCTAACTGTGACCGATCATTATACGCTTCTGCATGCATTCTCCACCATACAAGAGGATCTTCGACAGTTGAAATGCACTTCGCTTTGACGTGCTGGTCGACAATTTTTTGATGACTGCTTAGACAGCTGATCATTTTCGTCATCGTTGCTTGAATGTAGAAGTGAATTCATGACGTCGGTTACATTGGATCATCAGGGACATCAGAGACATCACGATCATCAGGGACATCAGGATCATCATGGACATCAGGATCATCAGGGACATCAGGATCATCAGGGACATCGGGATCATCAGGGACACCAGAGACAGTAGGATCATCAGGGACATCAGAGACATCAGGATCATCACTGACATCGGGAATCGTTGACGTTACCGTTTCCATAAAAGCAGGTTTTAAACGGCTAATTGAGACTACTGTAGTTTGACCATTCCTGATTTCTATCTTGAAACAATGTGTCATTCGTTGAAGGACTTTGAAAGGACCACTATAGGGAGCTTCTAAGGGTTTTCTGATCCTATCAGTCCTTAGGAAGACATGAGAACAGGTCTTGAGTGCCTCCGGAATATATGAAGAATTGTTGAAGGAGTGAAAAGTAGGAAGGTCTCTAAAGTCCAATTCTTTCATGTGGGCGATAAATTTCTTCATAAAAGAATCCATTTCTTGTTTGTTGTTAGAAGAAGATTGAAGAATGTCCATAGGACAAAGTGGAGTTTTTCCAGTTACTGCTTCAAAGGCGGAATAACCGGAATCGTTTGGAATGCATCTGAGACCAAGTAGAGTGATGGGTAAAGACAGAAGCCAGTTTTCTTTACGTGCCATCAAGGTAGTCTTGAGAGATCGGTGAAACCTTTCTATCTGGGAATTTGTTTGTGGGTGGTAAGAGGTTGTTCGAAGACGATGGAAACCAATCATATGTGACAACTCACTGAAGAACTCGCTTTCGAATTGAGGACCTCTGTCAGAAATCACATAGAGAGGAACACCGAATCTGGATATCCACTGCATAAAAGCATAGGCAACAGATTTTGCTGTAGTGTTTGTAATTGGGAAGGCTTCAGCCCATTTTGTGTTTCGGTCGATGCAGGTAAGTAGATAGCGAAAAACTGGAGAAGAAGATCCACAAAATGCTGAAGGTGAAAAAGGACCCACTATATCTATATGAACTGTTTCGAATCTTGAAGAAGGAATTTCTAATGGAGTGACCGTTGGTTTGGTGTGACGATGGACTTTAGACAGCTGGCACTGCTCACAAGTGCGTACAAAAAGCCTAATGTCACGATCCATACAAGGCCAAAAATATCTTTTCTTGATCAGTCGTAAAGTACCTTTGATACCAGGATGGGACATTTGATGCAACGTATTAAATATTTGAAGGCGAGCTGGCTTCGGAAGAAATGGTCTGGGAAAAGAAGTAGAGGTATCGCACCATATCTTGAGGTTGTCCTGCAGGGGATAATTATAAAGACGATCATGATAGGTCTTGATTTCTTCATCTTTTTCTTGAAGGCGAGCTATTGCGGGCAAATCGACAGCGTCAACTGATACCGAATGAATCCGGGAAAAAGTGTCGGCCACCATGTTGTCTGCTCCTCTGATATAACTTGCTGTAGAAATATATTCTGTTAGTACTGAGAGATGTCGCTGTTGACGATCACTTTTTGCAGGATTTTTGGAGTAGAAAGCGGAAACAAGAGGTTTGTGATCTGTGCAAAGGGTGACGACTCTTCCCTCTAACATGTGTTTAAAATGAAGGACAGCATAATATGCTGCCAAAAGTTCTCTGTCGAAAGCAGAATATCTTCTTTGGGGATCTGATAACTTCTTGCTGTAGAAGTCAATGGGAACAGGTTGACCATCAATCATCTGGTGTAATGCTGCTCCGATTGAAGTCTGACTGCTGTCAGTTACCAGTTGTAAATGTGAGACATTAGGTAAAGAGAAAGGGAGTGTTAGGGCATTTTGAAGAGCTTCCTTAGTATCTTGAAAAGCTGTCACTTCTTCTGGAGTCCATTCAAGAGATTTATCCTTGGGATGAAACTTGGCTTTTTCAGATAATGGGAAGACGATTTTGGCAAAATTAGGGATAAATCTTCTGTAGTATCCTAACATCCCAAGGTATCTTCGTAGGGATGCTGAATCGCACGGTAGAGGAAAACTTGAGATGGATTCTTTCTTTTCGTTGGGAGGACATAGGCCTTCTGAAGACACGGTGTAGCCGAGAAAATTGAGTGAAGATTGGTTAAATTCACATTTTTCTAAAGAGATTTTAAAACCATTTTCTTGGAGGAGTTTAAAAACTTGTTTCAGATGATTTTCATGTTCAGTTTTGGACGTAGAAAAAATGAGACAATCGTCTAAATAGGTAAACACGAAGGGAAGGTCTCTGAAGATGGAGTCCATTACTCTTTGAAATGTAGCTCCCGCATTCTTTAAACCAAAAGGCATAGATAAAAATTCGAAGAGACCAAATGGAGTGATGACTGCTGTTTTCTCTATATCTTCTGGTCTAATGGGGTGGTAAGCCTTTTGAAGGTCAATCTTGGAGAATATGGTAGAGTTATGCAGGCGTTGAGATAGGCTCTGAATGTGTGGAATGGGATATCTATCCTGTTTTGTTATGCTGTTAAGGGCTCTGAAATCCCCACAAGGTCTCCATGTTCCAGGTGTTTTCTTAGGCACGAGGTGTAAAGGAGACGCCCATGCAGATTTACTTGGCCTCACTATTCCACTTTTTAGAAGAATGTCAAATTCAGCTTTTGCCGCCTTTAACTTGTCGTCAGGTAATCGGCGAGCTCTGGCAAAAACTGGGGTTGAATCACCAGTTTCTATGTAGTGTTTTGGTCCATTATCTTTAATTACTAGATTGTTGATGTCTATAGGTGAAATTAAGGACGGGAAATCTTGTAGGAGTGAAGTTATGTCTGTATTTTCACCTTGAAGTTGAGCGTGAAGAGATGGTACTTCCTCAGAGGTTATTTTCAATGGAGCTAGAAGAGTAGTATAAGTATCTTGCAATGTTCTTTGTCCACAGTCAATTAGGAGACCAAAATTGTGAAGAAAATCCATTCCAATAATAGGCATAGTAATTTCTGCTACTATAAATGTCCAGGTGAATTCTCTTCTTAATTTTGGTATACTGATATTTGCCACAACTTCACCATGACACTTTATGGGCGAGCCATTGGCTGCGGAACAAGTGACGTTTGAAGGGTGCAGCGTCATGTTAGAGACCATGTTATATGGAAGGCTAGATATGCTGGCTCCGGTATCTAGTAAAAACTGGTGCATGGTGCCAAAAATCCGTACATCTATTGTTAACTGCGAAGTTGACACGGCACAAATGTCAACTTGCTCCTTTAGTTTTCCGACGGAGTTGGGGATGCTGCTCTTGATGGAGGTCTAGAATTAGGTAGGATGTTTAGTCCCGTTTTGTTTGGCCATGTACACCATGGTTTACAGCTTTTAGAGCGTGGTCCATAATAAATGTGGCCTCTACACACCTTTGGTCGTTGATTTTCGTGGAACGGCGCCAGGCCAAAGGTAGTGGTTGCTCTTGATGGGGCGGGGGCAATGGCGGTGGCAGGGGATGATACAGCCATGACAGGAGCTTGTGGGCTTAATAACAAGATGTCATTAGCTAAATCTCCCAACTGTTGAAGTGTGAGAGTAGAATGGGCGGCTAAGGCTGTGCGAATGTGACTCGGTAGAGTTTTCAAAAATTGCACTCTGACCAAGTCCTCTCCTATATTTAATTTCTCTGCCTGCCGAATCATATCCTGTAGATATATAGATGGTTTGCCACTGTAGACCTTTTTGGAAAGTAGATCATTATAAAGCTCCACCTTAGATTTTTCGTAAGTATTTATGACCGCCGTTTTGAAACGGTCATAATCTTCTGCGTCAAGTTCGGCTTGAGATATTCTATCCAAAACTTCAGGCGGAATTTGTGACATAACATGAAAGTACTTAGTTCGTGAGGACCTTATGTTAGCGAGATGAAATTGTGCTTCCATGACACGAAACCATGTCGGGACTGAAGATTCCGAAAAAGTTGGTGGTTTAATTTTCATTGTTGAAATGGATTCTGCCTCTCTTTGATTGTTATCCTGTCCTTGATCGTCTGCCATCTTCGTGGTATCAAATTTTCAGCTCTAGGATCACCAATTATATAGTTGTCTGCTCTGGTTATATTATTATCAGTTATATGGTCACCACTCGATATGATATTCTATTATCTGGTATGACAACTATATAGCGACGGAGGATGATCAGCAATTCTGTAGGACTGGCTATAGGATGGGAATGCAATAATTATCGGTTATCTCTTTAATTTCACTACCTATAACCAGTATTTGGATGTTAAGCCGCCTTTTTGCGAGTAACGTTCGGGCTAAGGCTGTGTATGCAGCGGTGTCAGTCTGCTCGACCTCAGGATAAGCCGTCGACTGGTTCGGATGAAGTCCGGCTAAGGCAAAGGCGGTTGTAGGCTGATCTGCACGAGCTCGTTGGTAAATCGTTGGCTAAACAGGAGGCTGGGTGTTCTTCTGGCCAACTCTGGGACAATCTGGAAGGGACAGAGAGTATTTTATACTCTCTGTAATTATCTCTATGACAGGTAACCTCAGCGGTTACCTGCGAAATTATCTCTTTAGTAGTTAAACTACTTTTTAGGTGGTAGACGAACTGGAGAAACTCGGAGGTCAGGTGAAAGCACCATCCACGGAGACCATCCACCGACAGGAGAACCTCTTGAAGATCGCCCAAAGGGTTCTTGGTAACCCTGAGGAGGTTCCTAAGCCTCTTGGTAGGCTCAGAGAGAGGGAGAGACGTAAGGGCGTTCGAGATCTTGTAATCCAACTCCGGGGGAGAGACGAGGCAGCCCAACTTCTAGTAGAGAGACGAGGGAGTCCAACTTCTTGCAGAGCTTCTTCTTCTTGGCTTCGTAGGTCGGATCTGATATTTCCGCTTATTGTTCTATATTAGCAAATTATCTCTGTAGTTGTAGCAAAGCGCTACGAATTATTTCTTTTAAAGGCTAATAAGACAAAAAGCAGAAATCCAGATTATTTATTTTTAACGAAAAAGGTCGTACAAAGTTTAATAAAAAAAGTACATTATATAATAATCAAGTTTTTATACAAATATTATTAATATTTACATTTGAAGAGCCGCAATTAATAACTTTTATTTTTATTTTATTATAAAAATGTATATATCTTTACAAAAAATTTATATTATATTTTATGACTAACTTTTTTATAAAATGATGAATTTTAAAAAATATAATAAAACGAAAAATTGCCGAAACTCTCGGTAGATGGCGTTTGCCTTCACTTTCTGAACATAATATAAACACAAGATGGAGTTTATCGTTAAAAAGTTCAATATTAAAATGGCTTGAATCTAAAGTTTTTATAAAATATTATATTTTTATCAATATTGAATAAATATTTATAATATACATATAACAAATGTAAATATTTTTACCATATACAATTTTAATTATTAAACATCTGATAATGAAAATAAGTCCTTTTTAAATTTAACTAGACTTTGCTGATATTTCCTGTTATTTTGCTTTTATGGTTCAATTCTGTTAAGTATTATTTCGTTTGGGAAACTAACATTAAACACTTCACTATATATTAATATTATAGTATATATATAGTATATATATATATATATATATATATATATTATATATATATATATATAATATATATATTATATATATATATATATATATATTATATATAGTATATATATATTATATATGGGCTCTTAGGTAAAGTTTGGAAATGTGATACGATATAATTGGAAAAGTCGAATAATTATGATATCAATATACTATAAAATTATAATAATTTTTAAAATAGCCATTTAAATATTTGTGTTTGGTGAAGCTTCGAAAACTTTTTATTAATTTACTTTTTTTTTGCAGAAATTAATAAAATTATACTATATATCTATATATTAACTATATGTATATATTACAATATATATATATATATATATATATATATATATATATATATATATATATATATATATATATATATATATATATATATATATATATATATATATATATATATATATATATATATATATATATATATAGAGAGAGAGAGAGAGAGAGAGAGAGATTAGGTTACTTTTTTTCTTGTTAGCTTAGGTTAGATTATTTTTTTATTGTTACGTTAGCTTATGTAAATTATGTAAGGTTATGTTAGATTATTTTTGAATTGTTACTTTAGATTATGTTAGGTTATGTTAGATTATTTTTGACTTTTTAGGTTGTTAGGTTAGGTTAGGTTAGGTTAGGTTAGGTTAGGTTAGGTTAGGTTAGGTTAGGTTAGGTTAGGTTAGGTTAGGTTAGGTTGTTAGGTTAGGTTAGGTTAGGTTAGGTTAGGTTAGGTTAGGTTAGGTTAGGTTAGGTTAGGTTAGGTTAGGTTAAGTTAGTTTAGGTTAGGTAGTTTAGGTTAGATTAGGTAAAATATTATATTTTTTATGATATTATTTTTTCAGGTATGTACGAATCCTATTCTCGATGCTGATGAAAGTATTGCTTGCATTAAAGATAAAATTAAACCTGGAAGTATAATAGTAAAAGATTGTTGGAGTTCATATAAAAATATTGGAAGTCTTGAGGGGTTCAATTTTATCCATTATACCGTGAATCAATCCAAAAATTTTGAAGATAAAGTATATATATATATATATATGTGAAGGTTTATATATATACAATACTATATCATATATATATATATATAAATATGTGAATAAGTATATTTTATATATATATATAAATATAAATATAAAAAATATTATATATATATATATATATATATATATATATATATATGTGCTGTGTGTTGTGTGTGTGTGTGAACTTAAATTTTTTCAAGATTGATACTTCTTTTGTCGTATTATTTATTTTCAGTAAAATAAAGAAAAGAAATTAAATTACTTCGTATTTCCTCATTTATCGATATTTTTTGTTTTCACAAATTATAAAGATATATCGATCGCATTCCAAACTCTACCTAAGATTCCATATATAATATTATATATATAATATATAAGTAATATATATATATATATATATATATATATATATATATATATATATATATATATATATATATATATAATATATATATATATATATATATATATATATATATATATATATATATATATATATATATATATATATATATATATATATATATATATATATATATTATATATATTTTTTTTATATATATATATATATATATATATATATATATAATATATATATATATATATATAATATACTATATATAATATATACGCCCGTATTTGAAAACTGCCTAAATTTTTTAAATATAGGCAGTTTCTAAATTGATTTTTTAACCGAGAAATATTTAATAATTTTTTTTGATATTCCTTACCTTAGAGCCACTAAGGCTCCTCTCATATTTTTCATTTATATTACTAGGATTTGTTTGAACCATTAGTAGAGCTGACTATTTATGGGAAACATTCATTGATATAGCTTTTAACGAGGAAGAACTTCGACTTGATTTGAGACCAAATAGTTAAAGAAGTTTATGTTAGCTTTTGCGGAGTTGAAAAATCAGATTAGAGAATAAATTGAACACTCGACCAAGTAATTAACAAAATTTAAGGAAGATATTAAAAAAAATAGGTTTTCGTGCATTCTTATTCTGGTTTACCGATATTAACGTGGAAAGATGAAGAATTAAAAGGCCTTGCGCAAAAAAAAAAAGAAATAAGAAAAGAAAAGAAAATGAAATAGAGAGAGAGAGGATATATATATATATATATAATATATATTATATATATTATATTATATATATATATATATATATATATATATAATATATATATATATATATATTATATATATATATATATATATGGCATCGTTTTAAAATAATTTAAGTGAAAAATGAAAGTGTCCAGAGAGAAGCGGAACAGCACATTCTGGTTTGAACGTATCCAGGGATTGTTCTGAGGGAGATATTTCTGGTTTACGTGCTTGAAAAAGTCTGTGGTGTTTGGGTATTCAGATATCGCTCTTTGTGTTAATTGGTGAGGAGTGTGGTTTTTGATAATGGAGATGTCTGGGGGCGAGGGGGGGGGGTAAAAGGTGTTGCTTTGTTGTAAAACATTTAGTACATGGCTGTGTTTTCTTTTTTAACTTCTAGATACTTATTGGGGCTGCGTATGTTGGTGTAAAGATTGTTTTATATTTGAATGTTTTTGCTATACTAAAATTGCACCTATGCATGTCTACTATGAGGCCTTTATTGTCGAAGAAATTTTGTTTCTGTTGCTACATATAGTAATATAAATATATATAATATATATATTATATATATATATATATATATATATATATATATATATATATATATATCTTATATATATATATATATACTATATATATTATATATATACATATTATATATTATATAATATATTATTATATTATAATAGGGATACTCTTCGAGCGAGGCAACGCGGGCCTTTCATTCAAAACGAAAGTGCGCCTAACCTCTTGGTTCTCCTAACTGACAAATCTTTCTGGCCTCTTGCCTAAACCATCTCTAAAACTCTGTAAATCTGTCTTCTCCTGCTTAAATCGCTCTGATGGTTTCGCTGTTGCTAAATTCTCCCAACTGAAAAGGCCATACTCTTCGCTCCTATTTTTCTCTAAACTCAATCCGCCTGGAGCGATTCTGGCCATTCCTCATCTCCTCCTTC
>JABUQX010045662.1:15000-17718 GCA_015478945.1 Trachelipus rathkii
CCAAATGTGTTCGTTATGAACGTTAACGATAGCTGTTCTTGTAAAGTGAGCCTCGTCGGTAAATAAAACCTTCGTTAAAAAGTTTGGGTCAATACATTTGTTCAAAAACCATTGACAAATAACAACACGAGGAGCATAGTCACGTGGCAATAGAGTATGCACCTGATGGACGTGGTACGGGTGTAACTGTTGCTCGTGTAGTAACCTCCAAATACTAGATTGGTTCGAATTAAACTGTAGTGACGATTCTCGCGTGCTCTTTTCAGGATGCTCAGAAATTTCATTAAGAACTAATTCTTCTAAATCAACAGTCCTAGTAGATCGGGGTCTGCCTGCATTAGTGTGCTCTTTGGACTGCAAATACCCTGTTTCAGACAGGCGTTGATGAATAGTGGCAAAAAACCTTGCGCTTGGACAAATTCGGTTGGGATATTTCTCTTGGTACAAACGTCTTGCTGCAGAACTATTGCAGCGTGCCATCCCATACATTAGATGCATGTCAGCTAGTTCAGAGTATGAATACACGTGGTAATTACGATCCATATTCAATAACGAAAGAAACACGTAAGAGACACACACAGTCAATGAGTTACATTGTAATGCGTAACACAAACAGACAGTGCATTTATTGTATACAGTAGTTGGTTGTTTTGGTCAACAATGTGCTGAAATGTTTAATGGAAGGAGTAGCTGTTTTAACTACTTTTATTGGCCGCCATTTTAAAATTTTTACTAAATTGTACATTCTGCCCTTAATTAATAGTCAATCATTTATTAAATGTTATACCCATTCTGATTCTGCGGTACAACAATAGGTGTTTATTTTTAACCTTAAGTTTCCTCTGCCTTTCACGGAATGTCGCTCAAACACTTTTAACGGCCCGCCATTTTTAATTTATAGTAAATTTGATACTTCTTTTGGTCGTCATTAGCACTACACACAACAGTATCATCCTAAATATAGGGTTTGTAACCTACTTGGTTTCGTAGATACAAAATAATTTAGTAAAAAACACATACAGACAGCCAGACAGAAAACTAAGCACAGTGTGCGTGGCTCGTGTTTAGTAGGAACTTTTACTTTATTTTTTGCATTTTTTTATCAGTTAGCAAAATATTTTTACGCATAATTTGAAATCACGCCTGTAATATTACAGGATACATTAATATATATATATATATATATATATATATATATATATAGATATATATTATATATAATATATATATATTATATATATATATATATATATATATATATTAATATATATATATAATTTATAATATATATATATATAGATATATATATATATATATATATATATTATATATATAATATAATATATAAAATATATATATATATATAATATATTATATATATATATATATATATATATATATAGATCACTTTAAAAGTTGCTACGATACCTCACACTCAAATTATAGTTGCAAAGGAACCCCTTAAACAGCTGCTTGAACCTATCCTTTATTATTAAAGCAATTAAGCATGAAGAACACAAATATTATTTTAAAAACTAAGAACGAAAAGCTTTTCTGTGCTTTAGGTTGCACTTTGTTCAATCGTATAGAAGAGATCGTAGAAAATTGGAAGCGAAACGTATATCAGTGTGTGGAGATCTAGTTGGTTGCGAGCTTGATTTTTCTGGCATGAGTTTGCCATTTTTTTGTCGGTCAACAGTAATATTGTTTAAGATGGTGTCAAATTTAACTTCCCCCTCCGTGTTGTTCATGGTCCTACCCTTGCAATTGAAGATGCAGAAGCTTTCAGTAAATTTGCGATTTGATGTATTGGAATTGATTTGTTAAGATATTATGACGAATAGTATCTATGATGATGATTTTGAGTGAAGACCCTGTGTCCTTTAACCAAAGCTGGGCTCCCCGCATTTATTCTGCTTTAAGTGATCGCTATTTGTGGCTGGTCATATGCGTCTCTTTAAGCTCGCTTGTCTCGCCTATATAGCTTGTTGACCCTTGTTCTGCATTCACTACTGTATGAACACACGCGGCCACATCGCGCGCACTCGCACGCCCGCAACGCCTCGCACTCAGTTGGGTGTGTCTCTCTCGTAACACTCTGTCTCCCAGCTTTGATAACACTCTCACAGGTGCTACCGACCGCTCAGAAGTAATGTTCTTATAGGTGTGATGGTTATTCCTGTGGGAATGTTTAAGACATCCTGTTTCATTAATGGGGTTCTTGCCCCCCCTGAGAAACAGTGTCCGTCTGGTCTCTGGCATAAGCTCGGTGAAAATGTAATTGGGATAGTGGAATGCCGGCGAAAGTAATCGCTGTATGTTTTCAACTAGTGAGTCTATTTTTCGGCTACAAATCCGGTAGGCCCTAAGAATCTGTGATGAGACCACCCCAACCTTAGTGGGTCGTGTGTGTATGGAATACCAGTTGATATATAAACCGTATTGTGGTGTCGTATATTGGGTGAGTTCGTTTGGAGAACGGAAAAGTTAGGAAACGACAGAGTAGAATCCGCAGAAGGCGGTAAGTTGATAAGTTTTGTGTTTTTTTTTCGGTAAAATGTGTTTAAAGTTTTGACGATTGACTTTTATTGTTTGCTATTTTTGCATGTTGAATGGAACGAAAATCCAAGGTTGATGATCTTGGGATAGCCGCAGCTTGGTGCATGTAGGGAGTGCTTTGTTTCTTCTGTTGTGGTGAATTGGCGGCGATCGACTCGT
>JABUQX010045663.1:0-52500 GCA_015478945.1 Trachelipus rathkii
GACTGATAGATACGATAAGATCAGATATGAAAAGTGACGATAGGTTTAAGGATAAGAATGAGAATAATGAGGATACAACTGATAATACGATAGATATCACTTGATAAATATATCTAGATTAGATAGATAGATAGATAGATAGAAATAGATAGATTAGATAATACCTTAAGATAGAAGATATATAGCCTAGATAGCTAGATTGATAGATGATAGATAGACTAGATTGAATAGTTAAGAATAGTAGATAGATAGGATAGAGAGAATGATAGGAATGAATAGTAATATGAATGAGAGGGATGATGATAGAAGCGGATAGTATAACAAGCTAGAATAGATACGAAAGTGAGTGATGTAGATTAATAGATGTAACTCAAGAGTTTTTGAATAGATAAATCCGGTTTGTAGTAGATAATAATAGATGATATTTACTAAAGGAAAAAAAAATTATTAAACCGATGTTGAGTGTGAGAAAACGCATAAATGCGTTAATTAAGTATATATATATATATATATATATATACTTAATACACCGTAGTAATTAATAAACTGATAATAAATATAATATATAATATGTAGTATAGTACTATATAGTATAGTATATATAGGTCACTAATATATAAATATATTAATTCTATTATATATTATATCATATTATATACTGTGAGGTATATATAGTATATATATTTTTATATATATATAATATATTATAATAATATATAATCTATTAGTAATATTTAATATATATATATATATTATATATAATAATAATATATAATATATATACTATATATTTATATATATTAAGCTGGGTTGAAAATATAGAATTAACGCAGTATATATTATATATAAGTATTTATAGTTATATATTTAATATATAACCCAATATATTAATATAATAGTATATATATATATATATAGTATAATATATTAGTAATGATATATATATAGTAGTATCTATATAAGATATAATATATATATAAGGTATACGTATATTAGTATAATTATATATATATATCTATAATACTATAATTTAGTATAATAGTATATATCATGAGAATACGAAGAGGCGTGAGATTAAATAGGGTATTGGAAGATGCGATAGGATATTTAAATCTGAAGACTTAGCTTTTATTTTAGTACTGGCTAGGAAGCTAATGTGAGCAGCATCCAGTGATTAAATAAATGCGAAATGAGTGGAAATGAAAAAGATACTTATGGTATGGCGAAATAAATAATATAATGGGAATTTAATTTGGTTTCAGAACATTAGTAATAATATATTAAGGGTATATTACATATATAATAAATAGAAATAAATTTCATAGAATATATAATAATTCATTATACAGAGTAAAAATGACTATTAGAGCGTATTGAGATGAGTAGAGCACTCAGATAGATAAGGATATAGAGCTGAGTAAGATATGGTATAAATGACTGTTTAAGTTGCTATGTTGACTAAAAGAAATATATAAACTACTAAATGAAGATTAATATTAGATGATGAATAATAATCAAAAGTAAATAATATCACAATTATTGAGAGAGAGCAACTTTTTTATTTTTAATTTAAACCATTATTCAAGTAAATTCATTTTTAAATTTTATGAAACTCAAGAATTCCCATTCTGAAAAAAAAATAGGGAAAGTACCAGAAAATTAAGAAATAAAAGAAATAAATTCACTATTTCTCAAATACAATTAATATATAAAAAACTTACAGGTGTTAAACTCTATTATCTGCCATACGTTACACAGTAATAGAGTAAATATTGGAGTAGAATTCTATATTTAATGTTCATCTGATGCAAAGAGAGTAAAGTATAAAATAAGGGTTTGTTATTTCTCCTTTGGGCAATTATGTGCATTTTAAGTGGGATGAATACAGAGTGCATACGAGTGGAATGAGAAACTGAAGTAAAAAAGAAAGAATAGTCTATTGAGATGATAAATATGTTAGTCACAGGATCAGATAAGATTAGATGGAATGACTTAGATAGATAGGAGTGGAAATTAGTAAGAATAGATTGAGATAGATCATAAGATAGATAAAGATATGATGAATTGAAATGAATAAGATAGTATATGATGTAATGACTGAAAGATAATGATAGGAGGTAGGATTTTGATAGCGAAATATTGTAGATTAATAAACTTAACAAAAGATGTGATTATTCACGTCTGATTGATTATTGATTCATAGGAGAACGTAGAAGATTAGAATTAGTGTAAGTTGTATGACTTATAGAGTGTGATGAGTATAGAATAGGGAGATGCAAGAGATACAATTTATTCATCCTCACGTAACGGTGAACATTGGACGTATGTAGTATAGATAGTGATAATAGATGTAAGATAGAATATTCTAGCAAGGTTAGATAAATGAGTAAAAATAGCATATAGTGATAAGATGGATATAGTATAGATATGATTTATGACGTGAATAGGATTAGTATATGAGATTATATGAGATAAGGCTATTGTAGATAGGATAGGAGCTTCGCTATTGCCCTTTAAATCTCCATTCAAAAAATACCTTTTCCAACCAGTGATGGTATATTTTTACCCTCTTATTTTGTCCTCCGCATAAGAATGCAACTTTTGAGTATTTACTTTTATATTTCGTATTCCTATATAGTATAAATTCTCCAAACACTGCATATTCATATTGATATACTGTCATCATGTAGGCTTTAGGAATACGATGATATCCTTTTTCTATAAGACTACAAGTTGCGGTCTACCATCTATCGAATTATTCCGATCATTTGTGGATCAAATTCACTTCATTGTAACATTTCTTATTTCTAGTATACATTGAATACAAATTATTGAGTAAAATTGATGAGAGAAGGGAGAATTAAATTGTGTTCAGGTTATGATTCAAACAGTAATTCAGTCTTAGGGGAAGCTCTGTGGCAGGTCACGCAGGTGTTAGTGATTATACAATCCTCGGTACTGTAGCACATTCGAAATGTGACTTATGGCTTTTCCATACAAACAACCGCATACCTTCATTTGCTCTAGATTTGTTCAATTTAATCTTCACACATTCAACCGATTTACTTGCAAGCGCTCTGAATACTTCTATCGTGTATTACCATTGTTTTTCAATTATACTTTCTAACTATTATATTCCTAAGACCGTACTCTGTCTTCATTAATACCAGCCTCTCTCCATCCAAGCCCACCTCTTAATTTTACATAAAACAAACAATAATTTGCATAGTGATCCGATAATCACATTCTAAACCCCCTCGATTAATACTCAGATAATTTAAAATAGATAATATAAATAGCTATTCCAAGCAATACTCATACAAATAAATGATATTGATACCTTAGAATAATATATATAAATAATTAACCATAATAATAATAATAAAAAGTCAATAGAGAAATAAAAATATAGAAAAAGTGCATAATAGTAATCAGTAATTAGTATTTAATAAATGATAAGATAAATCAGTCTTGTAATAATAAATTCAGTAAAATAATTTAATTTCAAATCATTAAAATATTAGTCAGTGTGTTTAATATAAAATAATGAATAATTTATATTAAGACTGGATGTGAATGATAATAAACTAGCGAACAAATGAATAAATAAGTTAAGTTTAAAGAGAAGATATGATGAATATAGATCATAGAGAAGTAAGGATAAGAATAGGATTAAGTGAGAGTAGAGAGTGTCGCTAGGATAGATAGATAGATAATAGATATATAGATAGATAGATACGATAGGCGTGAGTGAAAGACCAAGATAGAGAAATATGATTTTAGGGAGTAGTTTAGATTATAGACGGCGTATGAGATAATTAAAGAGGAATATTGAGTGATGTATATATAGGAAACGAGTTGAATATAAATCTGTTGTGAGTAGAAATGATAGAGGGGTAGATATTTTAGAGAAATTATAACAGTGAGATAAATGGTCGCCTAAAAATCTAATAATGAAGTAGGGGTTGAGATAAGTATATGTTGTTATAAAATATAAATGATACTAGATATAGTATAAGTAATTTGTGTTAAGTGAAGTGAGGTAGAGTACCGTACTGAGTATAGAAGTACTGTTTACGGAGCATTTATATACTTAGGTATTTTGTTGCGCAGTATTGACCAGTGGAATCAAATATATATAAGTCTAGGTACTTTCATCTAGATAAAATAGTTATTATAAATAATATTTTAGTATAACTTATTAGGTGTGAATTATGAAAAAGTGGTGAACACGGATAATTGGATATATCTAGCAATAGGACTAATATATTGAACTAGTAGGAAGTATTAGTGATAATGTAGGAAGGTAATGAGTTATCTGGGTCAATTTTACTATAAAAATAGACTCTTCGAGGGATATTCTGAATGTATCGTACTATATAATTTATGATGATATAATAATATTATTATTACGCTTGATAGTGACTTATCTGGGTCAGATTTTTTCCTTGTATGCGGAGAGTATGTTGTATTATCTATTACTCTTTCGTGCTACTTTAATAGTGTGAGAAATAATACTAATATGTAGTTTGGAATGGATTTATACTTTTACTTCATAGATTGTAAGGTATAGTACGGATCTTATATAAGAGTTATAAAAGTGTTATCGTCATAAGTAATGGATCAATATTAGTAGCGAGTGTGCTTGAGGTGTTAACAGTTGGTGATATGTTAAATAATTTGAGAAATGTATAAATTTAATCATACGCTCTCACAGAGGATATTATGATGGATGGAGTGTAAAGAGACATATAAGATAATGAATATATAAATATAGTAAGTAGTTAAATATATATATAATTGTATTATTAGAATCCATGAGGGAATGGAATACAAACTTTCGTTTTTTGGAGTTTAAAGCGTCAATATAGGGGTTTATAATGTCGGGGAATTCGTTTCCGAGATCTGCAACGCTTTTCGAGGGCCCGATCGAACAAATATGTATTGACTATTCTGAGTTAAAGTAGATAAGGTATAATATGCCTGACGTGATTAGAATAGAATATTAATATTGGTTTATATATAGTCTAAGTCGTAGAAGAGAGAGTGTATGTAGTTATAATAGTAGGCAGGGTAATTGGTTGTATAAGACGTTGGTCAGTAAGAGAGTGAGTTAATACTTATTGTTAGGATTCTTTATATATACTAGGTAAATGAACTTATCGAAAGATTGGCACGATGAATGTCTACTACCGTGAGTGAACGATATCTCACTAAATAGGGTTAGCACAGTGGCCGTACTGTAATGACGACGAGTTCGTGAATATGTGTAGTGAGTGTATAAGGGGTATTCGGAGTTGGGTCTGAAGGTTTTTATATTTTTTTTTTTATGATATCTTGGTACAGCATCATTAATTTTTATATACGTCAATTATGTTATATATAGTTCGTGATTAGTTATTGCAATGAGACAATCATAATATTATCATATCTTAACTATAATTACTGAGGGGTTATGTGAAAGATTACTTTGGTAGATAGATGAATAAATTAATAATTGAGTGAATTATATATATATAAAGATTGTATGCTTATTACCTTTTAATTATATGTATGGTGAATATACTTCTGTACGTAAGAATAATCTGATAACATTAAGATATATGATATTATATTTTATATATAGTCTATGATTTAATAAAGATCATATATATAATAAATCATATATATATATATACATATATATAATATATATATATATTGATATACTAATAATGATAATAATTATATTATAAATCAATAATTACAATAAATATCTAATTAACAAAATAAAAATTATACAAAAATAATACTAATAATTAATATATTATATATATAATTATTATAATTAAATATAATATCAATAATATTAAATTATATAAATAATAATAAATAATATATAGATAATAATATAATAAAATACATAATAAAAATAAATAATTAAATTACTATCATTAGAAGGATTAAAAGATTAAAAATGAAGTAATTAAATCATTTAATAGACTATAAATAATAATTAAAACCATTTATTTATATTAAATATTAAATATAATAAAGACATATATGAACTTAAATAATCCTATCTATTTTATTTAGTTATTAAATATTAATATACTTTTTATTCATGCAGTTTAAAATTTTATATAATAGTTAGAAAAAAAACAAGAAGAATAAAAAAGAATAAATGAATGAGGAATGAGTTATAAAGAAAATATAAAAAAAAACACAAAGATACAAAACAGACATTCTAAAAACTGATCTTCAAAACAGAAGACATATTAACATAGAAGCGATAAGAATTTGTAGTCCTAAGTTTTTGTGGAGATAAATAAAAGTCATAAAAATGTTGTTATCTTATTTAAGTCAGAATATTCCTTGAAGTTCATTTAATTCCAAATGATAGTAGGATTTCTTTCAACTTACAGACATTAAAATTTGAAAGCATAGCATTGGTTGTATATACGTACGTAGCTATAAAAAAAATTATAGCAGTTTAAGAAATAACTGTGATATTTCCGAAGCAAAATATGAATAGATTAAAGTTAACTATAGATTAATAGATTAATAGATCAATAGATTAATAGATTAAATTAGCATAGTATTAGAATATTTAGATATAGATAAATAGAGATATAAAAAATGACTATATAGGCAGAGTCACATACAATTTGAATCTTCTTTTACATGTATCTAATGTTAAGTAAAAAAAAATAAGATAGATAATGATAGAATCAGAGTCAAACTTGGGAATTAAGATCATAATAGATTAATAATTGTAATATATATATTACGCTAGTATCATATTTTATTTGTATATATGTTATGTTTTTTATTTAATTATTAACCAGTTCACGAAAGACAGTCTGAATAGAATACATATCGGTTTGAGTAGGTAGACAGATCTGAAATAAAGTACCCTTTTAGATACATTATAAAGCGAGTTGATAGAGAGTGTGTGTCTCAAGATAAAATGTCTAATATTTGTTTAATTATATGTGGTTAGCGTAAAATCAGTGGCAAATATAGCAAGCATAAAAAGAGAGAGAGTGCAATGCTACCTAAAGTTCAAATTTATTTCTTAATGTACAAATGAACGAACTGGGTACATTTATATTCGTCGATTAGAGTTAACTTAGAGTAATATATGATAACGAGTATATACTCTTAAACAGTGCTGCGGCCATTAGCCTAGCGTACCTATTTATGTAGGACTATATATTATGCTTGGACTTCACTCACATTCATTGCTATATATATTATAGAGCGACTATTCCTACTATTGACTTCTCTATTACCTTTACTTCTTGAAATCTTATTCGATAATACTAATAATATAACTGAAATCCAAAATAGCTGTAACTTTGGTCACCATTTTTATCTAAGTTCTGGTAGCTAATTCCTAAGATAATTCTCAGTAATTGGATATTATGATGAATAATTATGTTTATATATGCTATATATATATATACCGTTATTATTATTAAATATATAGATATTTATATATATATATTTATTAATTTTGATTCTAAAATTATTTAATTGAAAGTTTGATAATATAATTAGTAATTATATTAAAAAATTATATATCATAATATCAAAGTTATGAACTGTTTTTAGTTCAGGGATGGGACGCATTTAATCTCAGTAATCGGCATCGGGAATTTCGGAGGAATCGCTGTTTTTCAGGGAATTGGAATCGGAATTCAAGGAAATCGTGTGCTCAAAAATGTATAACTGATGTATGCAACCAGGATTCTTGTGAGCTCTGATTTCTTTTGTATATGGTAACAATCTCGGATAATAATCTCTTTATTTTCGATCTTTTATGATATTTTCAACCTAGACTACTATTCGTACTAATCAGACTTTCCGTCAATTCTTTTTTTTCTGTTACTCTTAATTTCATTTTTATAATTAGTTCAGTCTATTTAATTAAGAACAAGCGCATTAGCCTGTCCGCATCTTTTACGTACGACGCCTAAGAGACTGTACGTTGAGCTGCAGTTTAGCATATGAGTAGCAATCATTTGTGCAATTGTTTCGTTTAGTCATAGTTTATGAAATATATATTATTTTGTTAAATAAATTATCAGTAACTAGTAATAGTACGATGATCAATTGAAAATATTTGCCTTGTGGCTTGTATATAATTGGAGCTTTTAGAATTAAGTATAATATTCTAATTCACTTTCGAGTTTCACCTTATATTCACGTATTACTATACACTATGTGCATTAATATAAGTAAATTGAGTCTTTAAAATGTTATGGAAGAATTCATATATTATTCCTATTCTATAATAAAATTCATAGTTTATAGTATAGTGATTAATATAAACTCGTGACCTATTATGGCTCAGCACAGTGATCGTTATAACAAGTCAAGATTTACCATGAAATTTTACCTATAATATGCCATATTATACACTTACTTTGAGACAACTAGTTCTCAAATAGATGCTATATATATAATTTTAGAATAACAGGGGTACTATAGAAAAAAAAAATATTTCCATATGCAAACCAAATAGTTATAGTTCATTTTAATCACTATTCGCTACTAAAGTGTACTATTTCCAATATCAAGAATATATATATAACTAGATATTTTAATTTACCCAAGTGCATAAGATTATATTTCAGGATATATCATCAACAGTATTTTTAATAGCTCAATATCATAATGGCTTATTCAATAAAATTTTTTGACATAAAAAGACGGCTTTACCATTTTCAATATTGCAGTGATAATTCATAAAAATCTAGTTATGCTTAGAAAACATATCGAGAGAATTCTTGATATAATTGCTTAAAAAATTACCTTAAAATTTTCAGATTATATGTACTAAATTTATTAGTAATTACCATACAAGGAATCAATGAGCAGTCTATGCATATATCCCCAAACTATGATGAAATATATGAATTTGTCATTTTTTATTTTTAACCGTTAAGTAAAGAATAAAGAACTATTATGTAATGGATCATTTAGTTATCACCTAGTATATTCATGACCATGAGAGTGAGTATATATATTTGTACAGTATATAGATAGCACTATGATAGATTTAAGCATTAGTTACTTTACTGAGTATAGAATACTTTGTAGCTTGCACCTGCTATCCTTGATCCACAGCTTATTAAAAATACATTATCACTATGAGGAGTTATTAAACAATGTTAAAAAGTGAATAATAAATTACTTATTAAGTCAATTTGAGATTAGTTGCTGAAGATATATGTTTAGTAATATATATATATAAAGGCCATTATTTATCTACTACTACTTATTAAAACTCTCTGTATTATTCAGTAATTGATAAGTACCTCAATGAGATTCAATATTGACATTATAGGCTAATAATCCTACAATATGAAATGAGTTTAATATATATTGTTATTTTTGAAAAGAGTCAAGAAAAAAGACTATTGAGGGACCTTATCTAATTGGGTTTACAGATCATGACATGGTAAAAATAATTACAAGTAATATAAAAATAGAATTCTATTATTATTACTTTAACTGATTAATTAAAAATTATTGCTTATTGCATATACTGTATCTTTAATTACCTACGCTTTATAAATTACACTACTCTATGATGATAGATTGATTATTAACCACATAATATTATAAATTAGGATAGATAATTCTTTAAGAGAACTATAATTGTATAGATTAGACGAAGAGATTATATTGTGTTTTACGTGAAAAAGGAATACCGTTGTCCTCCACACTCTAAAGAATGTGCTGTAGTTTAATCAGAGTGAGTTCTAATCTATGAGTTTTGATCTCAATTCATAACGAAATGATTATGGTGCGATAAAAAGTGCCACAGAGACCAGATATGGTAATAGTTATATTAACTTATCATTTTTGATACATGTGTTGCAGTATATTTCCTTGTCTCCGATGTGTGTAACTATGAGATAAAACTTTATAAAACACAAGAGAGATATATTCTCCAAAAGGAAAATTAGGATGATCAGTCTAGTTTCACTACGATGAAGAATAAGACTGATACTAGAGTGTCTTCATTACATCAGTAGATCTCTACATCAGTCACGAAATATACTCTATTTCGTCTCCAAATATCTGAACACCTTAGTTACAACTCTCATGCAGAGGTACAGCTACTACATATCGTCGGTCTTCATCCGATACTCAGATTCAATGCGAACTCACTCATCTTCTCTAATCCAATCTTCTGCGTACTCTCTCCTTCTGCTTAGCAAAATATTCAAAGCTCGTATCAACTTTTCTCGTGAAGTGAAAGATCTTCAGAATTGGATGTGTGATTCTGTCTATCTTATTATTTCTCTATCATCAAGAATCGTGCGATGCTCTATATGAGAATCGGGAAGAAAGTGCTTATATGCTTTTTTGCATCTAGCAACTTATAGAGTCGTTTGATTCAACTTACAAATAGTCTCTCGTATTACTGAAATTTTTGCTCTCAAGATCTTAACCTTTTAGTAAACTAAATGAAGTCGATCACTTTATCTTACACACAAACATACAGAAATCATTGTTCACTCTCTTCTTTCACTCGTAAGGAGATTTTTCTTAACGTCAATATTCTCTCAGGACTCACTCTATCTTTTCTCATTTTTCTCAGTGGTTAATTCATTATCAATCTATACAATATGTGTATATATTATAACTTAATTATCTATAATTCTTTAGGTGAGCTAAAATCAGAGAATTGTAAAATTAATTTTCATAATTATAGGTTTTAAATATCTAAAATAGTTGATTTAGCAGAAACCCATTAATGCATATATTAATATATTAATATATAATTATTAATAATATAATATATGTATACTGTAATTTATAATAAAGTAATATAATTATTTAGTATATAATATCTTATGTACTAAATAATTAAGCTATGAAAGCGCTACTTTATAAATAAGTGTGGGCAAAAAGAGCCTTTTACATCAACAAGTAAGCCAGCTTTGTTGGGTAAATCGCTCAAAGGCTATAACTCAACCTCTAGTTATACTTTGGCCAATATATAAAGAGGTGTGAAAAGGACCAGAAGATACATATACACTGCTTATACACTATCTCACTCTTATACTACCTTTGACTCTGGTACATCGTGATCGGAATAGGAAGCGGAATCAGGTCCTTCTGACTGGTACTCCGGAATCGCTACATCTCCGTGGTCACTCCGGCTGCACTATTCATTTTGTCAATACGTTGCTCCAGTCTACTTGAGTATTAATTATTATACTCAGATGGCGATTAGTAGCTAGTTATTTGCTACTTATATAATAACTATGCGCTCCTATATATTTCCCTATAGTCTTTATTCGAAATCTGCCATATTTATTCATAAAAATAATTTTTTTGTGATATTATAGTAGTTTTCTCTCTTCTCAGATAACACTTTTTCTTTTTTATTAATCGTATCCATTTTTATGATGGATAGTATTATTTACTCTATAATTCTTTAGATTATTATAATTTATGAACTAGCAATTGGAACTGTCTTTTTTGCAAAACAGTATTTTCATTTGTTAATATAAAATATGATACATAATAATACATATAATACTATATGTATTATATTTGTCTTTACTATATATTAAATACTATATTATATTATATCACATATATAATATTAGTATTATATTAAATAATGTGTTATTTAATAGATTATATAATATATTATAGTTATATATTATATATATATGATACTAATTACTATTATATATCTATATATATTATATATTATATATATATCAATAATATATAATATATATATATAAGTATACATAGTACGTGATATATATATATATATATAGTATTATATATAAATAATCATGATAATATATATATAATATTATATATATATATACAATATTCTTATAAATAATAAGTATATTACTAATAATATATATATATTTTAATTAATAGTTATAAATAATACTATAGTACAATAAGTATGATATAGAACGTTAGGTTTTATATAGTATATAGTAATATACATTTTTTATTATGATTATCTTATTTTAATATAAATCGTTAATTTCAATTAATCATATAATTAACGTAATAATTATTTATAATCTTACATTTATAACTGTATATTATGGATTTCATATTTGCAAGATGAATTATTAAAAATAATAAATGCTGGAATAATTATAATATATAAATAATAATATAAATAATTATTATTATAATAAAATCATATATATACAACAATTAATAGAAAATTGATATATAATACTTATAATATTAAATTAAATGATAATAATATAATAATTAATTAACTAATAAATTAAGTATGTACAATTAATATAATAATTATTACTATCTAAAATTATATATATTAATTATAAATATATATATACTATAAATAATACTACACGGGTGTTAAAAAAAAGATAATTATATTCAATAAATTAAATATATAACAATAATCATATTAATTATAATGTATACATAGATTTTTATATTTTAATTTAATATAATACCTTTCAATATTATTTAAAGTTTTATGATATTCATTATATAAATAATATATAGTAAGATAAATATAAAGACAAAAAAAGAAACTGGCCACAACATAAAATATAAATAGCAAAAAAACAAGAAAATCAAGCTGTAAGAGAGAGATAAAACTAAATAAACAAATAGTCGAATAGATCTAGATAATGCGGGGTCCGGTTTCAACAACTTGACTCTGTGTAATGTGGATCGGTTTTAACATATGTGATCTAAAGAGATAAATATAGTTCTAAATTTTCTTCTTTTGGGCAATTTCGTCATTAAGGGCATTCGCAACGGATTGATAGAAAGAATATCTAATTAGATGGATTAAATATATGCACTTAATAGGGATTTTTCGAGGAGACTAGATACTGATATGATTAGCGATGAGATCGATAAATAGATATAATACAGTATACAATACCGTTAGCCTAGTATGTAAATTTAAGGACTAGTCTAGCACTAGATGTGATAGAGTTGAGAAGTGATAAATTCGTTTATCAATTCACTATGATAGGGTAGTTGGAATTAGTGATAAAATAAAGGATTAATAGAAATGTTAAATAAAGTTACTATGATGGCGCTATTGTAGAGTAACCGCCGATGAGCATATAGTCATGAGATAGCGTTGTCGTTGTCTTGAGTAGTTGCTATAGTGTTGCATGAGTTTGCTGAATTGATCACGCTAGTGTGATGAATATTGTGATAAGGTTTGGCAATGTTTGAGTAGTTAACAAGTGAAGTCACTTGGGAGTAGCAAGTGGAGTTGAAGATGGGAGAAGACTGTTATTAATGTAGTGTATGGTGTTGTGATGATTATAATGGTTCTCGACGATATTGGCCAAGGACTGCCATCCTACGCTTGACAAAGACCGGAGCCCATATTGAAGGTTGTCAGATAACTCTAGAAGTGTATTAATGTAGTGTGTTATAGTTAAGAGATCAGTCCATCACTAAAAGAGGTATATATAAGTATATCTGATTACTTATTCTGTTTATCAGTGTGGCTACTGATGCTACCTAAAACCCGCTTGGTTGCGTGTCCCCACTCTGGAGGAGGAGGTGGTGACTGCAGGCACGATGAGATCACATATATATTATGAAGTAGAATCCTTCTTCACTGAGTATAATTATTTTATGTGAAGTATTAATACCTAATATATGTAAATAGTAAGAGCTGTATGTATTATTGAATCAATTGGATAATTTATATATACAGGTACGTAGGATTTAAAAGTAGGTTCTTTAGGTTTGATGTAGGACTAACACTTTCGATAATGATATATAATATACTATTGCGGGACTTTTTACTAAGATCTTTATAATTCCCACAACACTCTAAAAATACAATCAAGCATCTTAAGAGTATTTTTAATAGTAGTACCTTATTGAACAATACATTTTCAGAATTTGGTCGAGATATTTTCGACACGAGAATAATCTTCCAGCTAAAAAAGTAGCATTAATAACGAAACTATCTCTCTCTACGTTTATATTATTCTAGATATCGATTATTATTCTCTATCTCTACATCTCATTCATGTACTATACTACTCTCACATATGACATCATATACCTCTCTTCTCTCTCTTCACTGATTTCTTCGTCAACTCTAATCTCTGGCTGTCTGTATTGATTTCTTTCGATAAGTGTTCCTTCACACTCCTTCACATTCCATTCTCATATAGCTTAGAAGCTCCATCCATATTCATTATTATCTTCCCGATCAGTCAATATCCATACTTTTATCTCATTCTATCTACGCTCTTCCAGAAGAGCTCTTTCTTGTAAGTCTCCTTCAACCTCTTAAAACTGTTCTTACACGTCTTTTTTTCTCCTAAATATGCATTTTTTAGTATTATCTTTTATCGTCCTTATATAGTTCCAAACAGTTCGTTTAAAACCTCATATTTGGCGTTTTTATACATTTTACTTTTAACACTTCATCACTCTTATTCATACTCATTAAAATTAATCCCAATGTACAAACATGCAATACTTCTTTGACTATAAACACTACGCTTCTTACATTATTTACTCAGATCTTTGTTCTTCCTTGTTTCATCTAATTCTCTCAATACGATTTATACTATGTCTCAAGCTCTTTTAAATAGTTAATTCTATATTACTCTATTATTTTATATCATATTATAGCTTTCAATCTTTAATTCTATATAGTATCTAATTAATACTCCTTTTTAATCACTTCCTCTACATCTATCATATTCCACTAACTTAATTTACTATAACTAACATAGTATGATTACTATAATATCACAATCCTTAAACCCTACACATCAAAATTCCAACATAATTCCAATCTCAAAAAATAATATAATTAATTAAATTAAATGAATATAAATATTAAATTATATATATAAATAAAATATAGATTTAATTAAAAAATAATATATATAAATTAATTAAATAATATAATAGATATAAAATAAATATGAGAATATCATAGATAATATTGATTAAATCTAGATAATTATAAATAAGATAAATATGAATAATGAAATGAAATATTAAAAATTAAATAAAATAGAATGTTATTATTATTATTGTATATAATAATAATATTCTTATAATATAATATATTTACACTTTATTATTATTATATATCTATAAAATGAATTAAGATTAGTTCAATTTTAAACAGAAATAAATTCATGTTTTTTTAATCATTAATTATATTAAATAATAATATAACCTTAAAGAGAGTGTGATGTGATTTTATATAAGAAATACAGATTGAGATGGACATAATTAATATAATTTTATATTTAAATTACTATTATATTCAAAATTTTAAAAAACGCAAATAAAATAAACTATTTATTATATCAGTGAATAAATCTTGTTGTATTTAATTATACCTTAAAAAAAATTTTAACATTTATTATTTTGATAATTAAATTAGTTAAGTTGATAATTAGGTTTATTATGTATTAATTTGCTGCGAATTAATAACAGCTTAATGATCTATATTAATTTTATGAAATTACAAAAATGTAAGTCAATACCGTTGAAACCTAAAATATAGCCAGTTAATTTATTTATATATTTTTAAGGACGACATATATTCAAAGAAATCATAAATAAATCTATAATACGAAATAAAAATCCACTTAAATATTTAAATTTCTAAATAAAAGGTGAAGTTATTTTATTTTAAATAAGATTAAAAAAAATATTCCGATAACTTAATTAAATGTACCACTTATTTTCTCTAGTAGAGAATTTCCTAAAAATTTATCATTATTTGTAAATTAACAAATTTGAATTTATTTTTAGAAAATATGGATATAGAAATATATAATTAATGATATGATAAAATTGCATAAGTTAATAATATAATATAATAATATATTATATACTTATAATTAAATAAATTATATAATTAATTAAATATTAATAATTAAATAATATTAGTATTAAAATATACGACTATCAAATATATATGTTTTAATGAATAATCATATAAATTAAATTAATTTTAAAAATTAAATAAGATATATAAAACATTTTTGGGAATCAATATTAACAAATTGTAAATAGTATCGATAAAATCTACTGATAATAAAGTCTATGTGTTAATAATAAAATTTGATATAAGAACGTCTATGGATATTGCTAATGATGACTGACTTGATAGATGTTTTGGTACTGTAAGAATAAAGAATGTGATCTGTAAGTTCAAATAAAATAACTACGAAGATTATCAGAGAAAGGTATAAGTGTAATGTAGAATGAGTATATTGTATTAAGGAATAAATTTGATTTCCTAGGGTATAATCCACTTCACGAATTTGATATGCATAGATGAAGCTTTTGACTACTACGGTAAAATATTATTTTATTAAAAAACTAAACATTTACTTTAACTTTCATCTTCTGTTTTTTGAAATAATGTTTATATTTCAGGATAAAAAAGACTAATCAACATATGTAATCCAATCAGTAATATTGCTATATAAATAATTAACACTATAATTATATTAGAATATAATTACTATATCAATAATTTAAATTGAAGTAGATTAGTTAAATATGCAGTATAATCGATATATTAACTTAACTATATAAGATTATACAATTTAGATTAGTGAATTATAAATAGTGTAGAAGTCCTAATCTTTATTATATTATATCTATACTTAATATATTATACATGATATATATATACATATCAATACTAATATAAAGTATATAATATAAAATAATAGTAATATTTATATATAATAAATATAGTACATTATAATTAATATATAATTAAACGTATAATAAGGATAGATAATAATATATTAATAATATATTAATATTATAATAATAAATATTAAAAATTAAAATATATTTAAATAATTAATATATAAATATAAATATATAATAATATATACATAATAATTAGAGTTCTATTATAGCTATGTTAGATAGCCATGGCATACTACCATTTTAATAATAAAAAAAATCGTTTTTGTCTGCTTAATTGTTTATTATTAATTTCCTTAAAAAGATTTTTCATTATAAATGATTGTTGATGGCTTTTTTTTTTTTTTTTATCATTTTTAATCTAAAAAGACATATTTAATTTTGGTTGAATTTTTCCTTTCCTTAATTCGACTGCTTTCAAAATTTTTAAAATTACTATTTGAAAAGTTCAAGTAGAGGAGTAGCATACACTCACGCAAGCTTATTTTAATAATTATCAAAAAAAAAAACTTTAAGTATAAAATTTATTTGTTTTTTAGAAAGTTTTTATCATATAATAATAATAATAATAATTAAAAAAATAGTTTAAAAAAAAATAAAAATTTATTTCCCTTTTATTTTAACTCCAGTTTTATGTTTATATTTACTTTTTAATAATGATTAAGATTGTTCACGCAATAATAATATTGGGGTTTAAGATCAAAAGTACAATTTTGTTGATTGAAATGTAACAGATTAAAAGACTTTCTATCATTACTCACTCATGTAAATATTATAGGACTTGATAAAGCTCGCTAAGACATTCGGACGGTTAACACACACAAAAATCTAGAATTAAATATTCGAGAGAAACCAATATATATTAAAATAACTAAAATAATTAAAATAATTAAAATAATTAAATAATTAAAAGATCTAGTTAAATACATATATATATAATTATATAAGTATATATATTTATATATTAAATAATTATAAATATATATATATAATTAAATTGATAACTATAGTATATATATATATATTATATATATATATATATAATATATATGTAGGTATTTATATTATAGTACTTTGAGGTTATATTAGGCAGAGTATTAACATGCAAAAACAACAGGTCAGGCTCGTGAAACTCGGTCTGTGTGGGGGAAGTTTGAGAAAGGCTAATTTTTCTATTGCATTATAACTAGATTCACTTCGAACAGATATACTAGTATTAAATTTGCGAAATACTTTTGTTATACATATGGAAATCATCCTTGCTTCCGTCTATTCTTCTAAAAAATTTTATTAATTCTTAATCTCCTTTGATTTTTGTGTGATAAATGTGGCTCCCATTTACTTATAGATTAAAGATATAAAATTTTCTTATACGCGATTTCAGTCTAATGCAACGTTTCCCTCAGCTTGAGTTGATGGCGACAATTTCACGAAGGCGAAGCTTAATGCGGGTGTACCGAAAATGATTTTTTGATGCAGTTCATCATAATATCTGTTCTTGTGTTTATGTCGGAATAAGTGGAAATATTTGGCCTTTTTTCACGTACTAAATCTTTACCACGTGTTTTTTCCTCGCTTATGCTAAATGGCTAAGATGTGCGGCGTAAATGTCATCAAAATGCATTAGAAGCTCCTTATTTTGTAATCTTACACATATCTTATAACTTTTGTTAGTGCTAACTTCCGAAGTTTGCATCTGAGAGGTGTAGTCCAAAATAGAAGTCCAGGTGTTAGCTATGTGAAATTCAAAGTTGAAAAAGAAAAATTATCAAAAAAAGCACGAAATCTTATAGAATTTATAATATCTCGAATTTTCACCCGTAAAGTATTATGCCATAGCATGATTATGGTAGGTAAGTAGGAGTCTAGAGAGTGATTAATGTAGTAAAGTCTGATTCTGTTGCAATATTATCATATGCATTTCGTGATGGGACGTTCGAGTTGGAAAGATAGGATAAAATTTAAAAGGTCAACATGAAAAATTTTTCAAAAATTTTATCATTATATTACAAGTTTTGAGATAACTCAAATTTCAATATACTGTTATAAATATCATTGATGATTGGTATCGGGGGTCGGATCTTAAATAGTCAAAAAAGTTTGTAAGTCTTCTTCGCAAGATAATTCCAATCTTACATATATCTTGGATCAGAATAGAGCAAAATCTACAGCGCGAATCTCTCAAAATTGATTATATCAATATTTTTTTCTATGTTTTTTACTAATTTCACTTTAGGGAAATTATGTAGCTTATATTACATGAAAAATAATCATGAGAAATATATAACTGTATCAGTTGTTTAAATACATTAACATATTATTAATAGAGAAACAGGACAATTATCGAGAGAGGTAGAAAACTTAGAACGTGTTTTTGAGATAATATATTCCGATATTTTATTCCTAGTTGTAAAGAAAGAAGATGTTTACGTCAGGGAATTTTTTTTAAGAGATATTTAAAAGTTTTACATTTATATAACCAAATTATATTTTTGAAAAATATATTTATTATATAGGTAGCTACTTGCAACAATGAAATACTGTTCATATTATTAACATCGAAAGCGATGTATCAGGTAGATATGGGCGTTCAATCCTGTATTTTTGCTGAATATGCAGAATTTATATGTGACATGGATACACGGAAAAATAAAACTACAGTTTCTGGAATTTAAAGGAAATTTTCCCCAAAATATTTATTATTGGTTTGCTCTTTGCTTTAATATAAAACTCGTTAAAATCCATTTATTTATATAGGATAGTTCATATAAGTGTTGTTTCCCTGTATTTTGTCTGAGAGTCGAAATCTGGCAATGTGACGTGAAAAAACTTTTTCCGAATTTTTACCATCCGAAATATAAATATTAGTGCAGAAACGGTAGCTATTGCTTAGCTTTAGCTCTCTATATTATATGATTATCTGGGACTATATATACTATATAGTGACCCCTACTATAATCGTCGCAAAAGCGGAACCTTATATCGTCTTCGTCGTCTGGTGTATTTTAGGTACTGATATTGATAATTAATCTATTTAAGTTGATCTGACAGTAAAATACTTTTTTAAAAATTTAGCAAAATCTGACGCGGTTGATATAGCGATACTATATCTCGCGCTATAGTCATATCATATCTATTTTCTGAAGAAGTTGTTCCTCGTCTTTGTGTTAAACGGTCGGAGATTTTTTTGAAAAAACTAGTCGCTGGAGAAAAAATTATTTTCAGAATCGTCGGTCGTTGTAGAGAATAGTAAATTGCATCTTACTTTATGGATTCTAATAAACTAGTTATTTGATATAGTACTCGGTAAACGTATTTCCAATACTACGATAGTGGGAATAAGGAATAAAGCCCTGGTGAATTGTCCATTCGAATTGCGCCGTAGTTTTCTTTAAATAATTATGTCGATAGCTGTGCGTTTTAAGGATCTTTTTGAAAATATTTTTTTATTAATTGGAAAGGAGCTGTAACCGAAACTATTTCTATTCATGCTCTATAATCTACCCAAGCAAAATATTTAAACAAGTACATTTGCCGCTAATGTGTAATTAAAATTTTAGACTTGGCGTTTCGGGGAAACTGTATTTGTACTGCCACCGTGCTGGACCTCGCTTCATATTTGATTAAGACGTCGACTGCCGACGCCGACGCGACTGCCAGACGGAACGTATTCCGCTAGCGACTCGATCTAAAGTCGGATATGAGAATGAACGTAGTGATCGAATTTTTTCTTTTCTCTTATTCTTTCTTCTTCTTGCTGAATGCGATTTTTCGAATAAATAGTTCGATTATTTATCTAACGTAAAAAACTTGTATCGATATTCAGAGTCGTAGGGTATTTCTTTTGCGTAGCGTCCGACTTTAAAACTTAATCTACGATTTTGATTATACTAGTAATATTATCTGTATTTTTCCCTCTATAAGCGAAGCGATTTTTGTTGTTTCTCTACTAAGGCCTCGTTACGAGTGAGAAATGCCTTTTTATTACCAATGGTTTTTTTAAATCATGGCGCAAGACGAATTTTTTCGAACGTGGGGTGCTTAATAAATAATTGTTATAAATTCGGACCGTCACCTCGGTCTTCGTCGTCGTTGCAGGCAAATTCTCTACCATCGTCAAATTTATATTCAAAAGGGCCGCTATTCGTTAAATATGATCCGTCGCCGATATATAATAAATAAAAATTGCGAATTTTCGTTTGACCCAAATATCAAGATCGGAAGCATTTTTTTAAAAAACATCAAACAAAAAAAACATAATGAAGTAATAATAAGAAGAATCATACATAAGGTAGGAAGGGGGGAAAATAATTTGAATACTTGGAGGTCGGCGGTGTTATTTTAACACCAGGTTTATTGAGTTTCTCTCCTAAATATTTGCAGTTCCGATTTTGGATTGTCCACGAAGTTTGTTTCGCAATAATTGACGATATTTTCTGAAATCAATTTCATGAAGCGGGTGATGTATATTTCAATGTTAGTTTAGGGAAGAAAAGACGCGAAAACTCTAAAGATGGTTTCGAAACCTTAATCGTGATACAAATTTGAACGTACGAGTAGTTACAGGAAAACAAAAGTTTTGCAGGATGGGTCTTGTGAATAATATTTATTTCCGCCACAGACTGAAAATTCTATATTTTCGATTCTACCTCAATACGAGATGAAAGTTCTCCTTTCCGACTAGACGGATATCACATTTTAATGCATATCTAATGGGGGTGTATTAAAGTATGAGAAACTAGCGTGTTATTTACCGGACGCTTGTATATTATTAATTAAGATGCAAAAATAATTATTATTTTATATATTTAATAAGTTGGTCAAGTTGTGTTGATATGGCGTTAGTTTCTAAGTGTTTGATGTTATTTATCTTCATGGGGACGAATTATTCTTCTTCTATATTATTTTTTTCAACTTAAGAAAACAAAGTTTTGAATTGAGGGGCGCATAAAAATTCAAAGCTAAGACGGCGATAACGAATACACGTCAAGGACACGTTAGAGGGATTGTGTTCGTGACGAGTATCTATCGATGGCGTAGTGGCGAGGACGAACGACGATCAGCGGTAGTGGGTTTTCGCCGTACCGATATGGCATTTGATAATTTTTCTCAATCGTACAAAAACTTTCGTCGGTCTGAGTGGATAATTATTTTCGGAAGTTTTCTGTTCCGTAAAGACAACTGTTATAATATGATTTCGAGATATAATAAGAACATTGTAACGAACTCCAATATTATATTGGGATGTTTTCTAAAAAGACTTTGTAGCGCAATGCGTTTAATTAAAATATCGTTATTATGACAATACATCGCGTAATAAAGTCTTAGGTCAAGTAACGCGCTGACTTGTATCAAAATATTTGTTCAGAAAACATCTTTGAAAATGCGGAAATAGTGCCGTTAGAATCAAGGAGGGGGGTTTCTGGTCTTTTCCACGTCCGCAGGACCGGTCCAAGCCGCCTTACGCCGTTCCCATTGATATATGAAGGAGAGGCGTTCAGCCTCGTTCGCTCGTCGCACGGTCAGTCCGCTCGGACCAAGTCCACAGCGTCCGTGAAATCGGATTTGTGCGCGCAGTTGTTCTCTCTGTATTGTAGGTCCGTCGTATCCTTCTATGTTTCTAGTTTATTTTCTCACAATTTTCTACAACTGTTCAATAATAATAATTTCTGATAACCAATAATATACGTCGTCTTCTGAGACTCAGTTCTTTCTTTTTCCTCCGTTTCCAGTATTTTTAGCTGAAGAATGTATAGCTTTCGTCGTAAACGTTTGTAAATAATCCTTCAATTTTTCTCTCGCCTTTTTACTGATTCGTCTAATACCAGATTTCTTCACTATTCTCTTAATGGCCAGACTGGCAATTAAAGGCGGCGGTGGTCGTGATGGATCTCTAGGTTTTCGGGGTTTTGCCATTATAATTTTAATTTGAACTGCACTATTGTTTTTTTTTTAAATTATTAGTTAATAATATTATTATTCGGCTAAATACATTTAAGGTTTGAAAATAAAAATAAAATTTATTAATTTATTTATTTGCGTATTTCTTATTTTTATATTTGTTTATTTTTTCAATATTTAGAAAGAAATTCGTTTGATTTCCGCTTACATTGTTATTATTAATCGTTCAATATTTGAAGGCGCTTTCCATGTCGCTAATTATAAAATCCTTAGAGTGAACTAATAGCGAGGTTCTTTCCGGTAAAACGAGGTTTATCGTACGCCTTACTACGGACGACGATGAGCAGCGACAAAGTTTTAATATTTCTTAGTCGTCCTAATGTTTCTCTTTGTCTCTTGAATTCGATATTTAAATCGTCCTCCTTTAAATATAAGTAATTAAGCAATTTCTTCGTCACGTACAAGGCTTCGCTAAAACTATCGGGATCCATTTCAAACTTTTTGTGATGCACAACGATAGTTTTTATTTTCTTCAAAAAACGGAAATAGTCAAAATTTAACCCTAAAAAACCATCCCCGACATAGTTTGTTTAGAACCTAACGACCCTAATCACACGCGCGGCGATATGATGTTGGTCGAAGCTCAAAATTTCTCAATTTGGAGCGGAGGTGGCCATCATATCGCCGCGCGTGTAATTAGGGCCGCTGGATTCTAAACAAACTATGTCGGAGATATTTTTTTGGGTTTCGCATCGCTGCATTTACGGACATTTGTTGACTTTCAGACGTGAGGGGTTTAGCGTGGCCTGAAAATTTTAAAATACATTTGTATCGTCGCGTCTGGGGATTAATCACCAACCAACCGCGAACTAAATAATTTCTTCAGTCGATTAAAGATCTCCCAGTCGATTAAAGATCTCCCAGAATTGTGAATAATTTATCGAAAGGTATCCGGGTGAAATTTTCGTAAACACCCTCACCGGGTCATCCATGTTTTTATATTCGTTATTAATGGATTTTATATATCTGTCAACAAAATATATATATAAAAAAATATTTTTTTCCATTTATTTATTCTTAGGCGACGGAAGGAAAAACTATCGCTATAAAAGTTCGTAAACTTGTTGGTTTCGGCATGAAATTCTGCGCGGTGTTTTTTTAGTCTCCATGAATTGTTCGAAAAGATGTGGCCTTTTGGTTTTCAGAGCGTTGATGTCGCTGTATTTAATTAAAATATCGTCTATGTAATAATCCCCGTCTTCGAATTCCGAACATGGATCTGAGAGAACAATCTCGCCACGGGTGTTCAGCAGGTATCTATTAGAACCCGCGTCGGAAGTCTTTTCGATTAAAGATCGCACCCCCGGAAACGGAAATCTCAGTACGTTCATGCCCGGTTTATCGATTTCGAGTTCGAATATTTTCTTCGTTTCCGGTTCGGATGGGAACGAATATAATTTATGATGTGCTTTACAACCGCAGACACGTTCTTTCGTTTGCTTTTATTATTTAAATATTTCCCCCATTGTTTTTATTTAAGACCTATATTATTAATATATATTAAATATATAGTCGTATAATGATTGTATTAGTAGTATATAATATTTATACGTACTTGATATTAAATAGCTAGTCAGTATTTGACCGGAACTGACCAGTTGATATAAACAACTGTTAAGCTACTATAGGTGAAATAATATACAGTCTAAAAAAAACGCAATTAGAAAATTGTGCATAAATTTTACCTTAAATTAGGTTACTTGTTAATTTTTTCATCCGCATTCAAATTAACATATCTCGCTGAATTAGATAGATCCAAACGGACGATCGAGCATCTTTCATAGCTAAGCACTGCGTGATGTAGGATAGAAAAAATAATTTATTATAATTTATACGGCTTTTTCGTTTGGTACTACGTGGTTAAGCGAATTAATCAGTTATTCGTTTTCAAATGCTTCTAAGGATTATTATTGACTGGAGGAGCTTCGTCTAAGAATCGTGATTTATACCCTGACATACTTCTTTATAACGCTTCCTACCGCCCAGTCGCTCCGATCGTTAGTACTAAATTATCGCTCAATTATCGAGACAATCAAAAAATTAAAGGAAAAAGAGTCGCATCAATGAGTTGTTATACTACGTGATTAATATATATAAAAGGTCGGTCGTTATTAAGCTCCGACTGTAATGATTACATATTAATCCCCGTCAGCCGACGCTTGTTAAGTGAATACGTTTTATTAGTTTTTTATCGCAGATAAGTTGATAATTTTATTACCGTTATATTCTTCGTAATGTCGGTCAGTTTAAGGTACTTTTGACCCTTTAACTCGCGATGCTTATAATATATTTTATAGGATGGGCAGTGTTTATCTACAACAGCTGCTGTATATATTTATCCTTAATTATAATGACAACGTATTATTTTGGTATATTAAATATACTTAAATCAAAGAAAGTAACCTTTAATGTAAATACCCATTCCGCGCCGTTATTTTATATATAATAGTCAGAAGATTTTGACATATGTTGCGTTACCGATAACAGTAATATATTAATCTTATAGTAAAATGAGTAGGACATGTGAAGTTGAGTATCAGGCTCAGATCGCAATATATTTATCGCATTTCACGGATAATCAACAGTTATTGTTTAAAAATTATACAATGTGTTTCTTAAGTACTACAGACGAGCGAAAGCATGAACTCATATACACTTTACATATACGTTGAGTATAGTAATAATGAGTCCTGCGCCTTTCGAAGATGGAGAGGGTGATGACTAATCGTAGAAGCGATAAAAGTGATCAAACCTTGCCGAAAGTTCTCAGTAGTAGTCTTATGTTGTTACGGATGTATAGCTGATTAGGATGTAAATTTTGATTGATCGGTTATATCGTACTGCTTAAACTATAGTATACCAGAATTGTAAATAATATACGTATATTAAGTATTGTTAATGATCAGTAAGATAATTATAAAAAGCTATTTGTTTCAGATATGCGAGCTGTAGTGCTTACATTTAACGTGAGTAGAAAAGACTGATAAGCTGATTGCTTTCTCGCTGTCCTTTATTTAAATATCTAAGAATATAATATTATATATAATAGTTGAATCGATTAGAGAGCTGACGGCTGCAGTTTAATCTGAGATATCTGACGGTTTGCAAATAGAGTTATGTGTATAATTACGCTAACTACGTGTATCCGAGAGTCATGCCAGTGTTAGGTGCACAGAGAAGAAATGAGATCGAAATTTTATCGTTTAAGAAAAGAGTAAGAGAGTACGAAAGTATTTTAATATTAAATTATATATTGATTTTACGTATAAGTTAGCGACAAAAAAAGTTAGAGAGCCATTTTTTTTCAATATTTTCAAATTTATTTTTATTTTAAATTATTTAGAGTTTAAAATTCTAGTGTTATATTACATACACAATTAATATATATATTATTATTGGATAACTGTAAAACATTTTTAATTAAAATTATTAAGAAAAATTTTTTAGTTATTCTTTCACAAAGGTATCAGACTGTTTTTAAATTATCTACTGGATTACGAACTTCATAACGCAATTGTACACTATAAAAAAAAACAGCGCCGAGAATGGGCTGTGTTGGGCATCATTATCAATAATACTCTTATTACTCTAATTTACGAATAATTCAATTGGATCTTAGTCAAGAGGATTAAAAGATTCACAACTTATAGACGATGAAAGAAGTCTAGGGAAGGTAATATATTATATTATTATTCCCGAGAAATATATATATTGTTTAAACAATAGTTGGAAAGACATAAAAGGGGGGGTTGGATGTATTTAGGAAATGAATTACTTAATGATTCAACTCTTATAATAACCATCACCAATTCATGTAGCATTCTATGAGTTATAGCTTGATAAGAGTACGCGATCCTATGATATCGTTGTAATTAAGGGATTTCTAGGTTTAATAACCTAACAGCTTATTGAAGTACCCACATATTTGGTCCTGTCTAAAAACGTAAGCTAGCGTAAAGAAACAGAATGGAGATATTCCTCTTAATAACAATGCAAAAAAAAATGAATCTCACTGGAATGGAATGACGTAATTTTTCGAAGGAACCGCTGTACAGTGGAGTCCCAGAATAAGCGTAACCGTACCGAATGATCTCGGCTTGTTATTAAAATCACTATAAACTTACAATTCAGGTAAGGCGAACTAAGTATTAAATTAGATATACACCGCATCCATACTCCATTCAGTCTTTCTTGAATATAAGAGTTATTCCCCTTAAGAGAGCTGGGGAGTTTACGCGGAGAGCCGCGTTGAAATTACGAAGACGACGAGGGAACGTTAAGAAAAAGTCGATATGGATATTAAAATACCATCTGTAGTTACGAAAGCGATCAAAAATGAAATATCGATTTCGCTACGCCGAAACGCCAGCTGACTAGTAACGCCGCCGCCGATGAACGTCGCTCTCCGATAAGGTAAAGTAAATCGGTCGACTAGCGTCCGTCTCTGATTTTTCACCTTTCGATCACATTCGAATTACGTTTATTATTATCCAAGAAAACGCATAACAAAGTTATTCAAACATTATAACCATTTATGCAGCAGATTATTCTATATTGAATTTTATGCATTTATAGGCGCACCTATGCTATCATTAGTCATCATCGCCGCCGCCACGTTACTAAACCCCGTGTAGATTCATCTAGAAGAACATTGGTGTAATAGAAGATTGAGAACTAAGCGTCTCGTTATCCCACTTCTTACGAATATATATATCGCACGGATGAGTCAAGTACGGAAAAGTTTACTAGATGATTTATTAGACACTGAAACCTTTCGATAAGTTATAATTATCTATCACCAGGCTTTAATTTTATTTTTTTTATTATATCTAGTATGTAGGGATAGCGATATTTAATAATTAAAATAATATGTTAAAATTAAATTAATAAATATAAATAAGCTTAAATTATTAGCTCCACCGTTTGTATACTTAAGAATGAAATTAAAAAAAACAGGTATACTAAATAATCTTTTGTTAATTATACATTTAAATTAAGATTGAAGTATGACTGGGGTGTCATCAGGAAAAATCCGTATTATATTATTTTAATTTATAATTTTTTTCAGCAATAGATAAAATAATTATTTACTATATTTCAAAAGAATATTATTTACCTGTATAATATTTATACGTTAGTATATATATTATTATATATATAGAGTATGTATTACGATAATAATATATATAGCGCCATCACAGCAAATTGTTATTTTACTATAAAATTATAAAACGTTCATCATATTTTTCAGATCCCTCGTCAACGAGGCAGAGACCTAACCTACAAAATGATAGCTAGCTAAAAAGGATTCGATGACCATTTTGACTGGATCCTGAAGAGAGTTGAGTAATTTTGAGTTATTCGCACATTAAGGGACCAACTTCAATTAATTGATCGAGTTAGTATTAAGTAAGGTATATTAAGTTTATCACTTGCGCACGTAGTTTACTTATGTTTTTAAAGGTATAGAAGATTTCGTCCACTTATCGCTTATATAGTCGTGCAAAAGTATATTAAATTATTGTGTAGTACAGGAATGCCTGAGTAGGTTCGCACTTATCGGCTAATGTCGGTTGAACTTAATGAATACGAATACTTAATACGCTATAAGAACGGTGTAATGCCTAAATCCGCAAAAAAATCTAAAAGTAAAGGTATGCCATTTGTGACCGGTTATACCCAACTATACGAAAATAGAGTATATATAAATAGACGAAAAAATTACGAACGATAGACGTTATAATGCCGAGAAAATAACCGTATTATAGCGATGACAGCTCGCAGAAAGCAAAGATATGAAGCATAATGATTATTCCGGAAAACATAGTAACAGAAATTATTAGATAATGAATAATCTGATAATGATTAGTATGATGGATCGAGAAGATTTACTCGAATTAAACGAAGGTCGTTAAATTACTGGTCCAGTGTATTAATTACAAAGAGCAAAGATGTTGGAAGGATAAACCCTTACTACTAAAATAATAATTCAAAAAAAAGAAAATAAAGGGTTATAGAAAATGAAGATTCAAAAACAACTAAAGCACATAAACACTTGGTCGTGGATATTGGAGTTATAAGGTTTATAATATACAATTATTTTTATTATTATTGGCGTTGAAAGCAAACATCAATATGTGAATTTATTTTGTTAATTGGATTTAAATTATTATATTGTAAACATAGAAGTTAAATAACTATTATAACACTATAAATAAAATATATTTTTTCTTAAAATTGTTTTATATTTATATTTATTATTATTATTCGCAATTTTTTAGTTTTAACTAATCATTTAAATTTATATATTAAGATTTGCTGTGCATAAAAAAATTACTTGTTTTTAAAAAATTAGAATCGTTTCCTATTCTCGGTAGCAATGTTTTTATATGTAGTAATTATTATTACAAAAATAAATTAATTAGACTACTAGATCGGCATAGCGACTTTTCTTAAGAATGGTTTAATTAATTTTTATAATTATGTTTTTTTATAGCGATAATAAATTATAATATTATTATTTTTCTATGAATTTTTTAAAAGATTAATTATAACTTAAGGGCGTTATAATAATAATTATATTTATATCGTATTATTATATTTATATTACAATATATTATATATTATTTAAATAAATAATACATTTATATTAAATTTATTTCAAATTTAAGAAATTTTATAAAAATGAGCGCTAATTAGAAAGCCATGAAAAGTGGGACGGAGATTTTAATCGCACGACATGAAATTTATAGAGTATTAATCGTCCATTAAGGATCGTCAACTTATCAAATTGACGGAGTGTTCATTGCTATAACTTGCAAATCAATATATTTCACATTATTAATTATTAAAAAGTGTTCAATATTTGTATTTTAAGATTAGCTCTAGAGGAGTTCAGACTCTTATCGATGGTCTGTGATAATCTAGAGATTTTTTTTATACCCATTTCGTCCATATACAATCTTAAACTCATACCCGAAAAAGAGGTAAAATAGATAGACGAAAAATTACGAGGCGACGAACTAATAGACTCTATATTTTTGTATAGATTAATATTACCAGATAGCGATTGATGCCACAGAAGCAGATGAAGAAGATTTCACACGGAGGTGATTAGATAGATAAATATGACGTTAAATTATCATTATAAATGTAAAAACTGATTAATGATGATGTAATGAATAAGAATAGGATTCATCGAATAAACGAGGATCTTAAAATATCTGTCTCACTAGTGTTAAAGAAAAATGAAAATTAAGAGGTAAAGGGCTACTTATTTAATAATAAATAATTATACCATAAATAAAATAAAAAAGAGGTAATGAAAATAAAGAAAAATGATATTTTACAGGAGCTACTTAAATCTTCACAATTATATAGATTATATAATTTGCAAATAATAATAAATGTAATAATTTATAATTATATTTTGTATTATTAATTTATATTAGTGATTTAATTTATTAATGTTAGTGTTATTAAAAATAGGTGAACGCTTTTATATATTATTTTGTATTAAACCGAGTTTTATAGCTGAAAGAAGCATTTTAAACTGAAATAAATATTTATTTTGTTTTCAAAGTTTTCTAATAACTTTATTTCGCCTTAATGTGAAAACTCTATTTAGCTTTAATATTAGCAGTACACTAATAATATTATCAATTTATTTTCTTATTTAAATTAAATTCTTATAAAAGAGAGTGTGTGTTTGTTACTTGTGACAAGAATAATTATAATTAGTGCAAATTAGTCCTATAACTATTTAAATTGACTTAACTACGATCGTTGACATCCGACTTCGAATGTATCGATCAGTCGCCTTTCTATCGAAGCCCCCCGAGGAAATTGAGAAATTTATTTAATAGTACGTATTATTAAGCACAACTTGAATATAAAAGGCAAACCGCCTACACTATATCACCGGGTTGTTTATAAAAATTTTCACTTTATCTATACATAATTCCTAGAAACTCATATAATATTTATTTTTGATAACTTACTAAAAATCAACCTTCTACGTTAGTTTAAACGAATTTACTCTTACTAAAAGAATATTGATATTGCGGGAAGAAAATTCAAAACTTTAAAGTCTTTAAAAAGAATTTATTGATGGAAGAAAGTAATAGTTGAATCTATTGAAATGGTTAAGCAAAATTCGAAGCTTTAAGCGATTTAAATACGATTTTCTGGAAAATGACTTAAAAGACTAGCGCCACCGAAACTACCGCTAGGAGTGCTGAAAGGGGGTAGGCAGCGTTCAGTATACAGAAAAATAAAGGCGTCGAGATCAGGTAAGCATCGTCGGTGATCCTAAAGTTATGAAAGAAATTGCTGGTCAAGTAGAAAATATCCTTACGCCTCTGTTCGAGAGGTTCACGAGTAAGATATCAAAAATCAATCGTATAAACGATATCGTGAAATTCAACGTGATACTCATTTGCGTAAACCATTTGCGTGCATACACTAAAGGAAAAACCTGCAAAATAATTTTATGGGCGACGATTAATAATTTACTTAAAAACGCGAGAAAGCGTTTGGGGGTATAAATTTTTTTTTCTAGTCAAAAACGAAAAGTATTTTTTATTTCGCCAAATTGAAGAAATAAATCCTTTCGAGCTCGCGACGTTGACAATTGGATTTAATCTGTACCAGAAAATGGGCGTAGAATTTCTATATGCTTTATATAGACGCTGGAAAGGTCAGAAAAAATTCATAGTGCTATTTAAAGGGGACGAAAAATCGAAAGGTTTTACCATCCTCGCCGCCGCTAAAACGTATTACAGAGACCGCCCCGACGAGTACGCAAAATTGAAATTAATATCCCCCATACCTTTTTCGGAATTGGAATATAGGTTTAATTTCGAAACGACGCTTTCTTCGCATAAAGAAGATTTTAGATTTAAACAAAACGAATTCGACAATGATGGTTATATAGTCGATGATTACAAAACTAAATTCGAAAATAGGGTATTTTCGTATAATAATTTTTTAAATGAAAAGATCCAAAATAAAAGAAATGATCGGAATATTAGTATCAGCAGCAGCGACATAGGCCGCGGCGGCGGCGACGACGACGAAAAATCGGCGTCCTTGAAGCTAGCGGAACTATCTCAAAATCTCAGACATAAATTTGTCGCTCGTGGTAAAAAATCTTTAAAATCAAAAAAAGAAAGCAGCGCGATTTCCCACACCGACGAAAAAGGTAACGGCAACAGCTCGACGAATTTTGGGGTCGACGAAGAAGGAGACGGAGGAAAAATTAAGGGGGGGGTAGACGGCGGCGTCGTCGACAATTTCTTTGTAGACGTCGATCTTCATTTTTTAATAAAAAGTTTTAGCGAATACGCGAGATGGTCAAATAATATAGGAGATAGTATTATGGATTTAGCGGCTTTCGTAGCCTTTTCGAATGATCGTGTTTATATAAATATATAAACGTGTTAGTAAATTTTTTTATTTTTAAATTTTTATAGTAATGTATCGTTCTAGTTCTTTTAGATTTTTTACCCATATACGGAAAAAAGAAAAATGGCGGGCAATTATTATTTATTAGACTCTATAAAGATCGCTAGAATTCCTGCTCAATCGGAATTCGACCACGTCTTGAGCCTCCGTCGCGATAATCCCAACAATAAAGTTGCGGTGGATGAATTTAACAAGTTCATGCGTCTCAGGACGCTTGCCGAAATCGTTCGAAAGATTATCCAAAAAGCGTCGTTCTCGAAAACCGATTTTTTCGATATTTGCAAGCACCTCGGAAAATACGGGAAAGAGACGGAGAATTTAATGAATCCGATGTGGAATACATTCGTTAATTTTTTCGCAAAAATGGCGTCGTCGACGTCTTCGCTAAAAAACGAAGGCGGCGATACCGTTTCTCACACATTCGATATTTTATTCCAGCAATTGGGTGAAGAAGATGTGCGGTTTGAGATCAACGACGTCGTACCTTTTTTCGTCTGCAGGGGACGGTATGTCGATACCATCGCCGAGGATTTCCCGTTCACTAAAAAGCCCGGTGGGGGGCGATGGAGAAATTGCGATTGCGAAAGAACGATTAAATTTCTGTGTCAGAAAAATAGCATCGATTTTAGAACCATCCACGTAACTCATCCGGAATTACTTCTATTCCTATTGGGAAAATATATTTCGCACACCAACAAAGCTCACTTCGAGTACCTAAAAAATGAAGTTCGGGATGAAAGAGAGGCGTTTATCGACATTTTCCATTTTCCATTAAAGGAAACCTTTCTGAACATAGATATGAAAACGGCGACCGTCGATAAAATTGCGGTCATGCTGACGGCTTTCTGCTCACTATCGCTATTCGACAGCGTGGTTAAGAAACCAGTTTCTCTCTCTCAAACCGGGCAAAGCATATTATTTCCATTTCTGCAAATGGCCGTTTACGAATGTCTCTCCGATTTCGATAAGAAGCTCTCCCTCGAGGGAGCCAAAGTGTATGGTAACGTCCAATTTGAAGCTCCTTCGTTTACCTTTATAAGTCATTTAATATACAGAATATTTTTCGCCCGATTCACGTAATATTAAGGATTAAGTCCATTAAAATTTGAGAATAATGTCCATGTCTGAGTTATCAGCGGTTAAAAGCCGAAATAATAACTCGACAGTGATCACGCAAGAGGAGAGCATAGTTGAGGTTTATGTAAATGATGTAATTGAAATGAAGCAGTTAATATCTTTTCGGCTTTCTTTATAGTTACTCTATTATTCCATGCACCCAGTTTTCCCCCACTATCTACACCCCCATTCGGAGGCAAGCGGTTCAAAGCGAGAGAGCAGCAGACTGACGAGGACCATAAGGAGGGGGTAGGAAGAATCTGAGCTTTCAATTTTTAGCTTATCAGCTAAAAAAACGAAAAATAATAAACTGTTGGACTTAACAGGGGTGGCCGTGAGGAAAGCCCTCGGGGTGTGAGGATCCTTAATATATGAGTTATCGTTAGCGGTTTTTGATGGTTGGATTAATAAACGGGAATAAATGAGTTCATACAATGAATTATTTAAAAAAATTCATGAGATAGATTATAGGTTCTAGTAATCATTCATTTGACGGGTTATTCAAGATCCCCGTTAATTACATTGCATATTGGTTGCATAATAACGAAGAGTTGGAAGGAAATTGAAAATACGTAAGAGGTGAGAAAACGATTTTTGTCGATTTCGAGTATTTATCAGGTCGAATAGATCTATTTTCTAAAGTAAGCTTTCTCGGTTGTATTTAATGGGAGTCGACTTTAAGTTCAATGGTATGTGACGTCAGGGGTATTGCTATGATACTAATCGAGAAACGATTATAGTCTAACACAGATTTTTGGAGGGTCACCTTTTACTAACGATGTATGACTGATTGAATTGAACAGCGATAGTGAAGATTGAAAAAATTTACGTTGACACCCTGTGCAAATCAGATTAAATTTGATATGGAGGCAGAAGAATATCGTCACCGAATATAGGTAGAACTCCTTTAGTGGGCGATAAGATTTTATAGACTTTCGTTCTGATAGTTATGGTACATCGTTTGCGATAGTTCGCACACAGCCCGATTAAAGAAATATCTACGCAACTTGAAGGTATCGTATGGATAGGATATGGAAATGATCATGGCGTTGTAGAAGATCTCAGACTCAAGTCGACACCGAATTGTGCAAACACCAGAAGACATGTTCGCTAGAAGTACAATTGGAAATTATTTATGTTCGTCACACCTCCCATAATTTGTGTAACACGAGGTCAGTTAAACATATTGCTGAGCCTAACTTGCTGTGTATTATCTACATAAAAGCCAGGAACACAGTTTATCCCACCAAATGATTTTCACGTCGATATACATTGTAAAGAAATGGATATTACTGAGTAATACGGCAGCTGTCACTCGAGGATAGTGCGTTGACTTAATATATCGAGAATATTAACTTTGTATGATAGACAGAAAACGTATTAAAGAAATTAAAGGCAACTCGACCGGAGAAATGTTCGAGGGCCAAAAAGTGTCGGATTTGAAACCAATTAATAACAAAGCACCATTACAGGGAAGTGGTTTCGTCTGAAGAGGATATTAGTGCGGAGTAAGGGTCGAGTAAAAATATCTCTGAAGGGGTTTATAAGGCACATGCGCTTGGGAGAAATATTTTGCGGAAGGAGATTGCAATAAATCCAAGCTCAAATATAATATTGAATTATGTTTGAGGGACGGAGAATGAAAGAAGAATAGAGTAATTAAATATTTAAGTGATTTATGAAGTCTATCGATATAAAAGCTCGCTTAAAGGACGGTCGTGTTGACGTTAACGCCGTTATAATATATTATAATTTATATATATATATGTTATGATGATATAATATATATATATTATAATAGTATTATTATAATATATTAGTATTAAATTATAATTAGAGAACTACATATATTAATATAGAAAGATATACGATCGCTTACGTATTATATATTATATTATAATATATAATAAAATTGTTTTTGTTTATTGCTGTTAATTGGTACGCGTGAATATAAACTAGTAGTATGTATGTTTCCATTATATAATGTATAATAATTTGAATGATATATATATATATGTATAATATATATATATATATAAATATATATTTTCTAAATAGTAAACAATTTAAATAAAATAGTTATATATTAATATGATAATATATATTATATATTAATAATATTTAATATATTAATTATAATATATAATATTAATTATATTCATTTTTCATTTTATTAAAATAAAAAGATATTATTTTTTTTCATATCATTAAAATAAACTATTTACAAATTAATTATAAATTTCTGAGAGTTTTTGATATAATCCTTATAAATAAATAAATAATAATATAATTTTATATTATTGATATTAATAATTAACAAAATTCATTTTTTTCTCGTTCTAGCGCTGTTATACATGTAATTTTGTTTTTCGGTTATCGCCCGGCAGATCCCGAAAGAGACGTGTTCTCACCACGACACCGGATCGAAACTATAAATTTAAATATAATGATTAAATTAATATAAATAACTTTATATAAAGTGAAGTAATTGTGTGAAGAACCATTTTTGAAAGTAATAGTTATATATCTAAGATTTAAATATCGAAAATAAATTAGTCATCCTACATTTGGACTAAAATAATATTTCAATTTCAACATTTAAAAAACAGTAATTTCTCTCTCAGGCACCGACGATAGTTCGTTGTCGCTTAGGTCTCATCGCTAAACTAAGTACGAGTCATTCAATTGTGCAGCAGGTAAATTGACAGGTGTGGGGCGACGCGAGGACGAACAGCAGCAGCAGCCAGCAGCAGCAGCACTACTTCGTCCATATAGCACAGTAGCAGTAGCAACAGAGAGCGAACCGGAAAGGTCTTCGTCTTCTTCCGCATTCGGAGTTTTGCGCGTACCCAATAAAGAAATTGATAATATAAAAAGAATATATAAAGCGGACGACGACAAAATATTAAAAGTTCTCGAAGAATTAAAAAACTTCCTAAATGACGATAACGACAATGGCGAAAGAATGGCGTGTTGGTTCCCCTATTTCGACAAAGAGCTGTATCGCAACAACGGTTTAAATTTTATTCAGAGTCAATTTACCGCCGTTAGGCAACAAACGAAAACTCCCGAGACTACGTGCCTTATTTTCCAAAACAGCTACGTGATGTTTGTCGGGCTGCGAGATAAAATAAACGAAGGCATCGAAGCTGCCCTGCAAAAAATTTCCAACACTATACAAAAGCCCGTTAGAATCGCTCAGAGTAAAATCGTCAACACGGTGATCAAATTTCGAGTTCCTTTTCAAATAAATATTCCCGCCATACGAAAATACTTTCATTTGAGCGACTTTATCTTCGCTTACAACGCGAATAAATTCGTCGGAGTTTTTGTGAAATTCTTAGTTCCGACTCAATACTTACCGCACGACGAAAACAAAAAAGTTAGTCTCGAAAAAATAATCGAATTTTACGATCGACGCCTACCCGTAAAGCTCGACAATTATCGCGCTATTACGATTTTATTGTTCGATTGCGGAATATGCAGTTTATTGGGTAATCAAAAAGTTCAAGATTGGGAAATTACTTACCAACTTTTTATGGGCTTCTTCATAAATTTTTCGGCGGGGCCTAAAGCTCTTTCTAAAGTCGAAATAACTAAAATTCAAAAACTTTTCGGGTATAAGGATTTGGATTGGTACGGTAAAGTTAATTTCTTTCATCGCTTCGACACGTTCCCGAATTGCGAAGAAATGAACCTCGAATATATTAACCTCGTCATTAATTCGGCATCATTTAGAGGCGGGGGTGGTGAAGAAAGTCAGTATGGCGACGACGATAACAACGACGACGAAGACGACGAAAACAACAACGACGACGAACGAGTCAATTCCTACTTATTGGGGAAGAAAAAATTGAAACCGCGCGATATGAGAGGACGCTTCGGCGAAGTGCGCGGGCTTTTCACGCCCAAAGGAGAAAACTACGCGTTTAGCGATTACGCTAGCCAATACCGTAAAAGCAAACGGCGTGGCGATAATATTAATAATAACAATATTTACGATAGCGATAAAAGAATCATTGGCGTTCCTAATGATTGGGGGGATTGTAACAAAAACAAGGTGTTTTTAAACGCCCATTCGATGTTCGACATAATGGAAAGCAAGTATAAAGTTATCAAAGTGAACAGAAATACCATAGAACGCAATGTCGCCCGTTCTAAAATCCCCGGCGATCCCGAAAATTACGCGTCTTCGTATAGACAAAGGTATCAGGAAAAGTTATCGACGATACATTTGAACCACCAACGGGAATGGCAATCCCTCGTCAATTTGGTCATTAATAGCGGAGGGGAAGGGAGCGATCCGCAAAGCTTTTTCGACAAAAATATCGGAAATAAAAAGTTTCTTCCTCTCGATATAGAAAGGGAAAAATGTTGTAATTGTTAGTAGTCGCGTATAATAATATAAATCTATATTTAATTATAAAAAGAAGGGCGATTAAACCAAAATATCGCGTTAAAAATGAATTTCGCTAACCCCTCCCTATACATCCTTCTCTCGTTTTCCGTTATACTATTTTTTATTTTTACGAATCGTTTCGTCGCGAAAATAGCCGATAGAGCACCTGTCGTCCTTTACGAGGAAGCGAAACGGCGAATAAAAAACGAGGATCGTTTAAAACCTTTAAATCTCAAGCGAGCTATAAGTAAAGTAATAAAGCTCAAAAATGCCTCGAATACTACGGTAACTCGCCACCATCCGAACTACACCTTTTTAACCAAGGACGGCAACCCCTTCAATTTACCTAGACGAGTTCGAACTCGGGGTGTTGAAATTACTAAGGACGTCATTTACAAGAAGGAAAAAAAAGGAAAGAACGACGAATCGAATTCCAGCGACAGCGTGAGGGCATCTAAATTAACGACCGGAAGCGTAGATAAGTTGATCATTCTAAGGAACTATATTTTATCCGATGAAAGCGATAGCGGGAGAAGCGATGAGGCATTTTCAAACCTTAAATCGACCACAGGTCCTTCTAAGTGTTGGGATAAGCCGACAGAAATTTCTTTAAATAATGCCAACGATTCGGACTGCGTCGTCTTTTGTAAATCTCGAAACGCCTACCTCATAGATAACGTGAAAGGAATCTTTAATAACACCCTATTAGATGACTCCAAGAAGTATTGTCACGTTTCGCGAAAGGCTTTTTCCTTCCCCAGGATTCCCGCGCGAGACGATAAGGGCGTGCGATGCAGCAACCTCGCGGGATTTTTAGTCTACGACGACAGCGAATTAAAGTTCAAATGTCACTGCCGTTATCCGAATTATTTCGGCGGATCGCGGTGCACGACTAACCTGGCTTGCCGATACGATCCCTTCAAATTTAGGTATAATCCCGCTTGGAAGGGCGTGAATTATTTAGTAGACGGGGCGAACGGCGAACCTATCCTCACGCACACCGATTTATCGAAAGCGGAGTTCTTTAAAAAACTAGAGAAAGCGTCGGTTTCTCAGTACGTGGAAATGATCAACGATCCGAACTTTTTTTCGAGAAATATGTTACATTGTAAATGCAGGGGGGTAGACGTCAACGGTAATTCGATGTTGGAAATTCGTTCCGAGAATCTTCCATCCCTCTATCACATGAATCCGGGGGGAAAGTGCTTTATAAACCCGTGCAAATTAACTCGCGTCGACTCTTCCATCCCTCTATCACATGAATCCGGGGGGAAAGTGCTTTATAAACCCGTGCAAATTAACTCGCGTCGACGATTCGCAGGTGACCTACAACATCGAAGAATACGCGTGCCATCCGAATTCCTCGCAAAATTGCAACGTGCTTTACGGAGACGAATCGACGCCGTTCGCTGGAAGCGCTCCTTTAATCGGTTTACGTCCGAAAAAAATCGAGGGCGAAGAGGGAAAGCATTCGACGAAGATGACGACGGTCCTTCCCACGTCGAATTCCGTAAAAAAATATAAATCATCCGGAAGCGACGACGGTCCCGAGTCTTGGATTTCGAACCTAAGGAATAACGCCACGAGTATAGTTTCGCCGATAGTTCTACCGCCAAATCAAGATCACACGAACGCTACGAGAGCCGTTTTATACCTTCCCGTCGACCAAGTTAATTATCCCGCTCCGATGAACTACGGCCGCGGCAGCGCCGATAAATATTCCAACAACGTTAAAGTTCCTTCTATTTACGAGCATTTCGGAGACACTCTCCCGAGTCTAACTTTCGGGCCGATTCCGTCGCAAACCGCTTTTTACGTCCACCCCGTTGAAAACGTTTTGGGAAATTTTCCACCGCAAAACCCGATCGATTTCGACCTTCTAATTAATCAGGCGCTTGAAAATTCAAGAATGATCAGCGGTAACGTTATAGGCGGCCACGAGACCTTGATGCATACGCTGTTCAACGATTATTACGATAAAAATATGATTCCTGATAATTTAAAAATTAAAAATATGATTCGACTGTTCGAGAAAACGAGACTTTTCGCGGACAACACAGCCGTGATGACTAGCACTCGTATTTCAAAGTCCACGTTGATTTCGCCGAATTCTTCGTCGAGTCAAAACCCTTTCGTCCGAAATCGAAGTCTGCTGTGCTCGGAACAAAAGATATCGGACGAGAAAGAGGCGAAACTAGTCCCGTCTTATACCTCTTTCCTGGGGACTGCCGCTTTTTTCAGAAGATATCGAAGTTACGCCACTCTCGCGGGTTTGAAAGACGTGGAGAAAAATTTCGATACGTTTCTCTTGGAGAAGATTAATGCTACCGCGGGAAATTTCAATCAGCTCGTGGCCCCCACGTCCCTGTACCATTGGGACCCCTTGGAAAATAACACTTACTCGACGCTAATTAATAAAATTGACAATAAAGTTACAATAAAAGAATACGACGTCGAGCGAAACACCTCTTCCTCCATTTGTAAATTAACGAGAGCGTCGAAAATCAAGGAAGTGAAGTATAATCAGCTCGTAGATTTTTGGTTCGACGAATCAAAGGTCGACTCCCTCGACATGGGACTCGCCTATAAGTTTTTCTTTTGAAAAATTATCGCGTATCCGAAATTGCGTTCACGCGGAAAATACAGTAATTCTTCTAAACGCCTCGTCAACAGAACGACCGGAACCGAATATAACCGACGACCGAAAATGGTTCATTCGTTCAGAAATGACTTGTTATATACGCGTAATGCAAAATTATTATATAATTATCTTATAATATGCGTTCATTAATATTATATATATATAGTATGGTGGCATATGAGATATTTTTGAATCTCTTGTGTGCCACTGAACTTTAGGCCATATGATTACAAAGGGATTGCTCAACGTATTTTGCTAGAAATCCGTAATAAATGGGAAGACTTTACGAACCATTAAAGTGAAATATAAAAGCCAAGCAATTAGAATCGTTGACAATCTTTACAGTTGCGAAAAGAAGCGAATAAAATCAAATCTGTATTAAGAATGAAGTCAAAAAAGAGAATAAACTAAAGAGATATGAGTATAAAGATATTTGGTTCATGCTGTAATTTAAAACCTACGTGATTCTGCAACATTGCATGAGAGTAGTGGGATACAACCGTAGTCCAAGCGGCTTTAATAGAGAATACTATTTTTTAAATTTTTATTATATAATGAGGATTTGCTATGTACTATATTAGGAAATCAATGTGGGGAAAGCTAGGCTTTTTGTGTTTTATTCTTATTATTTTTCAAGTATCTTAGCATATGATTTGTGATTGTGATGTAGTTGGATAGGCGCCTATGAGTGTGTAGCTCTATTAGGGGGAGAGAGTAATAATTGCCTCAGTAATAATATAATGGTAGTTATTTATATATAACGCGCTAAATTGTTTTTTATGATAGATAATTATTATAACATATATTAATGAAAAAATAATTTTCACGATATATCTTTGATTAGGTTTCGCGTTAAGTGAACTGGTGTACCTGATGTTGTATATATACGTGAAAGATATCTAATATAGTATAACAATATATATTATAGTTTTTTTTTCACTAAATATCTCGGAATATTGTGTTAATAAATAAGGATTCTCTGACTGATATATATTTATATTTTTGAAAGCTGTTTTAATTATTATTATTGCATAATAATATATATATATCTATATACTTATATTATATATTATAATATATATATATATATATATAATAAAATAATAATATAACCATATATATGTAATAAATCATATATTTATATACGAAAGATCTGTTATATTTTGATAAAGCTTTTGACGTTCGTCTTTTGGATAATATAGATACTATAGTATTCTCTTATATAGTAATAATTATACTAGGTGTAAGACTTATAGTCTTAGGGTCAGTTTTTAATTTATATAATAATATATCTACTATACCTGAAATTATAAACATCGTTTTGATAACTGTAGCTAAATCTTTAAAATAACTATTTTTCTATCAGTGCAGTACACGTATATTATAGTGACTTAATGAATATATTGAATAGTCGGGGTATCTAGTCGTAATTAGGTTGATATTTAAGTCATTAAAATATTATATATACTTATTCTTATATATTATTATATATATATATATATACATACATATATATATATATATATAAATATATATATATATTATATATAAGTTAACCGATTTTCGTATAAAGGTAGGATTATTGGTCTTATTCGTTAAAAAATTGAAGGTTGCGAAAAGGTGATTACGAATAATGAAATTATGATAAAGATCGAAACGCGCGATATTGGAAGATACGTAGTAATAAACTATATATATATATATATATATATATCTATATATATTATATATTTATATACTTATATATATATATATTATATATATATATATTTATATATATATATTCTATATTATATATATATATATTATATATATATATATATATATGTGTGTGTGTGTGTATGTGTGTGTGTGTTAGTGTGTGTGTGTGTGTGAATTTCTTTCTTAAAATATATAGCAGTAAATCAGAATTCAATTTTGTCGTATTATTAACATATATAATATAAATTATACTATGATTCTGAGCACAAGAAAATGAGATTTAATATTTATAAATATGACATTAACTGATATCGACACATATTTTTCTTGTAGTCATGCATTGATTTTCAATGGAGGTGGCTTTTAACATTGTGGTTTTCTAAATGAATTATTCGGTTTTTAAAGCTATCAATTATATTAATGAATAAAATCATATTCAGTGATTTAAAATTTTAAAAAATGATTAGTGTTATATGGAAGTAGTAGTGTTTAATTTTATTTCTATCAGAAACATTTCAACAGTGTTGCTAAACTGCTTAAATATTTAGGGGATGGCAGTTAATATAATCTTCTATGTGAATGTTGGACTCTGTCGTTCATTGCTCATGTTGTAACCAAAAGAAAAAATAAAGATGAAGAACACTGCATTTGATTACGTCTATAATGAATATTCTAAAGGACATGAACTAGTATTGAAATAAATGAGGGTAATAATATAGATTCCTTTAAGAATGCTAATATTCAGAATTTATTATATACTGCAGTTGAATGCGTTTTGTTGGTGAAATGACAAGTCACAGATAAAATTATTGGAAGAGTAAGAAAAGTAGTTGTGGTTGCCAGGATTCCCTCTTTAGATTCAATTTTAAATGAGAAAGCTAACAAGGGAGCCATTTTGGACTAAGCTACTAAATGGGGTTCCACATACTTCTGTGAAAAGTATTCTGCAACTGAAGTCTTTTCTTAATTAATGACATGGGATAACAGGACTTCCTTTTGACAGTAACTCAGTGGCATTGGTAGTAGAGCCAGAATGTTTACATTCGTCATGCTTATAATGACACCAAAATAATTTGACTCCAGGCTTGTTCTACAATGAATGGAAGATATCCATCTTCCCAATTTCTTAAATTGTCAGTCTTCTAGCTAATGACATGAAGCATTCACTGTAATAAAGAGAAAGCCTTTATCTTGATAATGATATTCATCTAGCTTGTATACACTTGGATGCAATGTTTCGAGAGACATTAACGTTGACACTATCAGATGATGAGCGTCATTATGATAAAATGCTAGATAGGTAAGAAGAAATAAAACGGAAACAGCAAAATATGCGCCAACAGGAAAGACCACTGATTAAAGTAAAAGAATTCAAACTTTTTTTAAAATGCTGAAAGATGCGGAAAATATAGACTGTTTCTCACAGTTCTTCAAAATGTAGCCATAAATAACTTTCCAGAAATAGTTGTACATGCGGCTTTATTAGTTACTGCACTACTGCAAACATGAGTGTAAAAAGGCTTTTTTCAGCATTTGAAAATGCGGTTTACGATCTTTAAAATTTTTTAAAAGGAACGAAATTTTAGTATTATTATTGACCAAGGTATTTGCTTAGGAACATATTTGCTTTTTGTTTACGTTTGTAAAAGTCTTCTTAATAAGTTACAATAAAAAAATATGATATCGTTACACATCCTAAATACTCAAATGTTTAATTGAGTTTATTTTAAAAGACTTTGCAAGCAGCCATCGCTAAAATTAATGGAACCAATGAAATATGAAGTAAATAAAAGAAGAAAATTAGTTAATATTAACTTTATTTACAATAATAAAAATAAATTTTTTTAAATAAATAAAAATTATTATTTTTTTTTATATATATATTTTTTTTTTTTTTTTTTTTTTTTTTTTTTTTTTTTTTTTTTTTTTTTTTTTTTTTTCTTTTTTTAACAAACGCTCAGGAGAGCTAATCTAGGAGGGGTTGTATCCGATTAACGTCCGAGGGGCGAGCAAAGCTAAGGAGAGAATTGCTCCACTATGTCTCACCCGACATTGCGAACTGGGACCTCATTTGTTTGGTGGAGTGCTCTAACATGAGCTACGGGCGCTTTTTTATAAATATAATATAAAAATATTAAAAAATACATATATAACTATACAAATACATAACGTAATAACATAAAATACTATATAAATAACATACATATACAATTATTACTAATCATTATTATTATTTTAAGAGCACTATATGCAGAAAATTTTTGCATTTCTTTCATATAATCCTTCATTGAAGCTATTTAAATATTATTATTATTATTATGCTATACACTTTTTAATTAATATTATTACGCTATACACTATATTCACTGTATTTTAAATTGTTCACAACTATTCACTTAATAAATTAATATTACGCTATACACTATATTCACTGTATTTTAAATTATTCACCACTATTTGCTTATTAATAACATTATTACCACTATCACTATTATTATTAATATGGTATACGCTATATCACCATTCACGAAAAGATTAATGTGATAGCAGGGGAATTCCGAACCCTTGCCACCAGTGGAAGAGAATTTGAAAATTCACGAAGACGAAGAGAATTTAAAAATATTCTTCAATGACTCGACGACATCGGGAAACGCAGCTTCACACTTTCTATAATTTAAAGTTTCAAGTTTCTTCTTTTTTAATTTTCTGTTTAATATAATTAATAATTCAATCAAAATAAGTAAAAGAAATGTTGCCGAAAAATATGTTGCTCCTCCATCTCAGATTTTGATAAAAATAAACAAATGTTTAATTAAACTTAATTTTTAAAAACCCAGATAATAATAAAAATTTTTGCTATTTATGAAACATCCAATACGCTCTGAATATACAATCCACAAAGCACATATTGAACTGCCTTAAAGATTTTCATTCTTCTTTCCAATTAAACTTTCAGATTTTCCTTACTCCATTTTCATCTTCCTCTGAGCTTCTCTATTTAGTTTCCCCTTTGCCATTTTTGCGTCAGCATACACTCGATGACGGTCGAAGCATTACACTAGCTAATTAAGATTGTTTAAAAGAGATTTTGCCATATGGGCCTAACTTCTTCCATGTTTGCTTGCACCACGTGACCAATACAGATTGGTTGCAGAAAATTTTCAAGATTAAATGTGTCTTCCATAGTAAAGATTCTTTAAAGTTCTTAAAGTTTATATACTTTATATACTAGCGAAATGTCACAAGAGCAAATCAATTAAATCAATAAGTATGCTTTTATAATAATATTTTTTACATCTTTAATTTTCCATGCATCGAACTCCAATGTAAAGTAAATCATTTTCGAATTTTATAGCTCAAATACGAAAGAACTTATGATATAAAATTTTAAATAATGATAAAGATGTCATAGAAGCAAAAAAAGGATGAGTTTTTTTAAAAACAAAAAAAAAAAACTTTTAAAATAGACATAATTTCTTTAGTAGAATTTATCAATATTGTTACAAGTACAGTCAATAGAGTCACTGTCATTAGCTAGTGTTTAAGACATATATATTAAAAGATGATTTTTTGAAGTAAAATTAAAATGATCAAGACCAATTGAACTTACTGTACAGAAGTATAGAAGGCAACTGTTTTTTTTATGAACATAAATATTGTGTTTACAAGAACATAACAAGAGGAGCTCAGTGACAGAATTTATAAAGAACAAAAAAAGAAACATAAAAGTTCATATGTAAATAGACAACGTGATTTTATTTATTTTGTCATTGTCAGTAGCGTAGTGTTATAGATGGCTCCGAGACTCAGAGTACCTTAAAAATGTAATTTAATAATATAATATATAATACTAATAATAATAATAATAATATATATTAATAATAATATATAATAATATAATAATAATAATAATAATATAATAATAATAATACTATATTATAAAATTATAATAATATAATATAATAATAATTAATAATATATAATATAATAATAATTAATAATAATAATAAAATAATAATATAATATAATAATAATAATATATATAGTAAATAATAATCTAATAATAATAATAATATAATAATATAATAAATAATATATATATAATGAATAATATAATAATATAATAATATAATAATAATAATAATATAATAAACATAATAATAATCATAATATAACTATATAATATAATATAATAATATAACAAATATAATAATAGATCAGCATTAAAGATTTGTAATTATATGTTGAACATAACACATAATAACGTAATAATATATATATATATATATAATAATAATATAATCTATAATAATAATATATAATAATAATGAATAATAATAATAATAATAATAATAATAATAATAATAATAATAATAATAATAATAATAATAATAATAATAATAATAATAATAATAATAATAATTATAATAATAATAATAATAATAATATAATAATATATAATAATAATAATAATAATCAATAATAATAATAATAATATAATAATCAATAATAATAATAATATAATAATATATTAATAGTAATCAATATAATAATAATAATAATATAATAATAATAATCAATAATAAATAAGTATAATTATAATAATAATAATAATATAATAAATAATATAAATATATCTATACTGCTATATATATACTACTATACTATACTATATATACTATACTATTAATTAATATAATATTAATATATACTATAATAATAATAATAATAATATATAATAATAAATATATATATAATAAATAATATGAATAATTAAGTATTTTTAATATCAATCCTATGTTATATGAATAATATGAATATATTAATCTATAAATAATAATAATACATAATAAAATAATAATATAATATAATATAATATAATAAAATATAATAATAATGAATAATATAATATTTATATAATTTTATTGATCAAACAAAGAGTAAATTATTATAAGAATACATTATAAAACTTTAATATATATAATATTTTAATAATAATAATAATAATAATAATAATATTAATTATATATAATTATATAATATAATAATATAATTATAATAATAATAATGAATAATATAATAATAATAATAATAATAATTATAATATATAAATATTTGATAATGAGATGATTAATATAATTTTAATAATAAAAGAAATATTATAATAATAATAATTATATGAATAATAATAATATTTAATAATAATAATAATAATAATAATAATAATAATAATATATTATAAATATATGTAGTAATAATAATGATAATAAGATTAATAATAATGTAAAATAAATATAAATAAATAATTAAAGATAATACAATTAATATAATATATTATAATAATAATAATAATAATAATAATAATATAATAATAATAATTAATATAATATAATAATGATAATATAATATATAATAATAATAATAATATCAATAATATAATAATTAAATATTAATATAATAATAATAATAATAATATATAATAATAATATATAATAATAATTAATAATAATATAATAATAATAATAATATTAATATTATATATAATAATTATAAAATAAAAATAATAAAACTTTAAATAAAAATTAAAATTGTTCATACAATGATATTTATAAAATTTAAGTTTAATTATAAGAATAAAAAGATAATTATATTAAAATTTAATATAATAATATATAATAATATATATAATATTAAATAATTATATAATAATAAAATATATAATAATAATAATATAATATAATACATAATAATAATAATAATATAATAATAAGAAGAAGAAGAAGAAAAGAAGAAGAGAAGAAGAGAAGAAGAAGAAGAGAAGAAGAGAAGAAGAAGAGAAGAAGAGAAAGAAGAAGAGAAGAAGAAGAAGAGAAGAAGAAAAGAAGAAGACGGAAGAGAAGATGAAGAGAAGAGAAATGAAGAAGATAAAACAGAAGAAGAATAAGAAGAAGAAGAAGAAGAAGAAGAAGAAGAAGAAGAAGAAGAAGAAGAAGAAGAAGAAGAAGAAGAAGAAGAAGAAGAAGAAGAAGAAGAAGAAAGAAGAAAGAAGAGAGAAGAAGAGGAAGAAGAGAAGAAGAAGAAGAAGAGAAGAAGAGAGAAGAAGAAGAAGAAGAAGAAGAAGAGAAGAGAAGAAGAGAAGAAGAAGAAGAAGAAGAAGAAGAAGAAGAAGAAGAAGAAGAAGAAGAAGAAGAAGAAGAAGAAGGCTTTAATGTCCACTCAAGGCTAGTCTGTTAAGTATTTTTGTCTATTTATTGTGTTGGATGTGTTCACTGTCTTAAACAGATCTGCTTATGTATTTTTATTTTAGCATTTGTATATTATTTGTTTTGCTTATTTAATGTGATATGAGTTTGCTCATTAGAACAGATCTGTTTCTAAACAGCAAATATCTCAGTGCTACAAGCTAGTGAAATTTTGTTATTGGATTACTCCTTCTCAATGTGATTGATGAGATTCCCGTATTAGAGCGGGTAGGTTCTAAGCGGTAAACATTAATTATTATAATTATTATTATTTTTTTCAAATAAACACCACCACTCATGGGCTTTCTATGTTATTCCTTCTCGCATTATGCTGAGAAACTTCATATTTTCTTGTGAGTAAGGTATTTTATTCACGTGGACTTAAAAAAAAAAACGCTTTCTAGTGCTTTCCTTATATAATTCAGACTCTATACCTCTTTTACTTGAGTTCGAAACGCCACTATTGCTTGTACGTTTTTTGTTGTTTGTTCTTTATCGTCAGTATGGCTTGAAGAATCTGTTTTTTCTATGATTCCCCATCCAAATATAGTTTGATATCCGAACAGTTAACCCCTCTTTCTGGTACTCATGTTTAATGGTTCTAATGCTTCTGGACAGTCTAAGCGTATCAGAACTTAAACTCCTAGTGATGGTAGGTCTGGCTCCAGCTTCTTAAATAGACAGTGCAAATGTTCGCAATTTTCAGCTACTTTGCGACATGATACCGTTATTATGTCTGCTGCAATATCCTCTAGGATGTATACAGGCCCTATGTGAATCTTCTTCGTTGCTCGTAAGGCTTGCACGACGACGCTCTTGCATTTTAATGATTAGGTATGTTCTGTGCCCGATATAGTCACCATATTTCGAGTGAGATCATACTTTTCAAACAGAAACGCCTTCATGAATGATGTACTTGATTGGTGGTCCAACATTGTCTTGATTGTAATTTGTTATAAATCCTTTCTTCCTTTGTCTTTATGTTTATAATTACTACTTGTGTGTCTACTAGATTTCTTTCTTTGTGTAATGGTGTGCGGTAGTTTCTTTCTTCGTATAGGAGTGCGTAGTGGCTTCCTTTGCAGTTGTTGCAGCGATTAGGATTTTCACAATCTTTCAACATGTGATTTTTACATAAGCAATTGAGAAATAGCTTCTTTTCCCTTGTTTTTTCTCGTCTTTCTGAAAATTGTAGTTTGAAGAAATTTGGTCAGTTGTTGATGAAATGCTCTTTATTACAATAAACGCAAACCTGACTTCTCATGTATACTTTTGACATTGTGTTAGTTGTAAAGTTGCTTGATTTTCTTAGGTATGCTTTTTTCTTGCTCCTTTATTTCTGGTTAATTGGTCGAATATGTTCGCTTTTGCCGTTGGTGATGCGAAGCATGCTAGCTTGGCTTGTTCGTGTATGAATTTGAAAAACTGTTTGAAGCCTGGATATAATCCGCTGTTCTTAGGTCCATTTTCAGCAAACTTGAAAGCCATCTTATTCCATTCATTCGTCAGATAATTTGGTAGCTTTCTCAACATTGATCTTATTTTGTCTAGGTCGTCTAGCTTTTTTAGGTTTCGTGTGGACCCTTTACACACTTTACATATTTTCAAGAAATTTGCAATGGTCCTTAGTCCTATTGTGTCTCTACATATAACATTAGATCAATTTTGAGCTGAGTCATTTTTGCAGCTCGATGGTTTCATACTTGATCTTTAATGTATCGCATTGTCTAAAGAAGATGAAAATTTCCAATAGCTTCTCTATCTATTCTACCATTGTTGCTTTAGTATATAAGCGTTAGTACAGAATCCATCAGAGAATTAAATATTATAATGCACTCCTTAATTCATCTTGTTGAGCTTGTCTCATAGTAATATAACGATGAAGATAGTAAAGAGCTTTTAACTGTTTATATACTTATTATAACTATACCTTATTGCAATCACTACAAATGACATCTATGAAAAGCTTTTGATTATTTCCAAGGTTACATAATTGAAGTGTATTTCCATCGAACGCTAGCGGTTCTGGTTTATGAAGAGACTCTGTATCAAAAATGTGTTGCATTCCTGATGCAAATTCTGAATCTAAAATGTTTGGGACTAGCGTATTTGCGGTGGGATTTAAAATGCTTCAAGAGTCTTATTGTATGTGTGTTGTGTGTTTAAGTCTCTACTAAAGCTGGAAGCATTTAATTCAATGGCATAACTAAGGGCTAATCTTATGCACAAGGATAATGGTATTCCTGCCTCGAATACACTTAGTTCATTGGACGTATAGTGTCTTATTGGATTCCTCTGGATTTACAAAGGATAGTTATGGATAAGATTTTTAGTATAGACGTTTTCATCGATGTGTTTTATCTCTGCTGTCAAACTTAATCCAAAAATATATCGACTTAACTCAGAACTTCTAATAGATTGTGTACATGAAACCAAGACATAACACTATTATGAAGAATGCATCGTAGTATCCAGGACGAGTATAATGTTATACACCCTAACTAGATGGAGTCTAATTACGTTGCCTTAGAACAAAAAACATACGACCTAAAAGCCTAGATGCGATTTGTACGTAGTCTTCTGGATCAAAAAATGTAATTATATATAGTAGGATCGTCCTAGTATATAATAGAGAATAATATACTCGAGAAGAGTTATTATTTTTTATTCAATAGATCTTTATTATAGAAACTTGAAAAATCAATAAGGATAGTAATGTATACATTTGGTTATACTAAGTTATCATATGTACTCCCATTGTTAAAATAATATTTGGAATTGTTAATAAATAAGTATTTTATTTCAGTACTACTTATGAAAGCATTTAAGTATTTGTAGCCTTAGTGATATTCTTTAGGATGAAGCGGTAATCCAGAGGGAGGCTCAATGGGCGGCCATAGAGCAACTACACTCTCCGAATAATTATAATTGTATTCACTTTTAACCAACTTTTCACCACGTCACCCCTAAAAATAAAAAGATTCGTCGCTGTCAGGAACATATCTCGTAGTAATTTTTTTAGTTTTAAAACTAACAAACATTAAGAAGCCAATACGAAAAAAATATAAGCAACAACAACCAGAATAATCTAGTCTGGGACTATTTGAAGCAATGTTGTAAGTGTATTCTCGAATTGACCCTGTGCAATTATTTTGAAAATTGCGCTTTACTAAGACGAAAAATTTTTACCAAATCCAATAAATGAACAAACGCTCGATTCAGCTTCCTAACTTTCCACTCAACAAAGACAAGTATCTATTAACCGACTATCATCATTATTTAATATAAATCAGATCAAGTTTATGTCTTTGGAGTGAATTTATAATAATTCATGTAAAAATAATAAGTTGATGTACATGTTCCAAGGTCTCTATAATAAATTTAAATCATGAGAAAATTCAGCATACAGTACGCTGCATCCAGTCAATGTCAGTACAGGCTGTAATGTGTTGCTCTACTCACTTGTCACAAGATAAAAAGAATATGTTGAGTGTTATTTCATATAGCCAATATTTACTAAAGCAATCAGCATAGTAACTCAGCATTGGGTTTAAACTCACAAGATTAGCCTAGGAAAAGATAGTAGTTAATGAAAATGATATACCCTAATTAGAAAGATTTAGTATAATAAGAGAAATGGGATTTATAATGGAAGTTGAAATAATTGAGATACTAATAAGCAATAGATACGATCTATCACATAAAACAGTCAATAGAATACGGTACTATAGTTATTCTTTATGTTTTCGCGTCAACTAATTTTATAAATAATTTATTACATCTTGATTGCAAATACTGAGACCAATTTTCAATACCAGATTATTCTATATAAGCTTACAGTAGTGAGAAGAAGTTTTAAACATTAAGAAATACTTAGAAACTAATGCATAGAAGAATACTAGTAGAGTAATTAGATTGTAAAGAGTTTACGGAGTATACCTTGCCCCCTCTATAATATGCAAATCGAAATAATTATAGACATAAATAATATGAGATAGTTATCTGAGGATTATATGTCACTCTTACTATAGCTATGCTATAAAAACTTTAACTAATTTAAGTACCTTATAGACGATTTTTTATAATCATTGTATATAATATTTATCTCACCATAATTACAGTCTATAAAAATTTAAGAATATTTTAATAAAACTACTACATTTATACCACATTATATATATATTATATATTATAAATATATAATATATATATTATATATTATATATATATCTATATATAATTATATACTATATATTAATATATAATATAAATATATA
>JABUQX010045663.1:55000-60437 GCA_015478945.1 Trachelipus rathkii
GAAGTCAAAGAAGTCCGACCAGCTTGCGGCACCAAAATGCGAAAAACCTTTCCTCGTCGTAGGCCGGGGGGAGGGAGGGGTCTTTCCTGCGGAGGACTTGAAGAGATAGAACAGGAACCAGATATTAAAAGGTGATATGAGAATCCTAGCCTAATAAGGAGAAGGATTAGAGTTTAGGAAAAGATATAGAATGTTGGGTCGATCTCCAAGACGATCGGGGATACAAGAAGGGAGCTGCACGAACTGCTCGAGATCATTTTGGATAGAATGATCTCGAGCAGTTCGTGCAGCTCCCTACTCCTATCCTCGATCGTCTTGGAGATCAACCCATTCTAGACCTTTTCCTAAACTCTAGTCTTTCTCCTTATTAGGCTAAGATTCTCCTATCACCTTTTTATATCTGTGTCCTGCTCTATCTCTTCAAGTCCTCCGCAGGAAAGACCATCCTCCCGCACACAACGAGGAAAGATTTTTCGCATTTCGGTCGGTCGGTCTTCTTTAACTTCAAATGGAATGATACTGCTTTCGCGGAAGGGATTCCTCGGAATGTGCAAAGCGCATAACCGAGGCGATTTTTTCTGGTATGAAGGTTTACATTCCGTATTCTTTGATTTCAACATAACCTAACAAACCTTGATTTAACTCTGCTTGTTCTCGTGCTATTCGCTTCAGGGACGATGCCTTCAGGAAGTACTGTCGTTTTCAACCTCCATAAACTCACACAACCCGATTTTTTCAACCTCCAGAAACTCCCGTAACTTATATTTTATCACATGATCGTGCAATATCTATGCATTGTAACGTTAAAAACTCTTTTCTCCTTAGAAAATGTATTAACTTTCTGGTTCCAATTTGCAAAGAATGCCAACTCTAACTTTGTTTCTTCCACTTTGCTTCCTCTAGAACCTTCCGACGACACAACTGTCATTGTGTCTTCTGTTAAAGCGGAATACTTCTCTCAAACCTTTGCTGGAGATTCCACTTTAGACGATTCTGAAGCTATTACTACTCCTCCACTCTATCTAACTCATTTATGCTTAATATTATAATTTCTTCCAAACATGTTATTTTTGCTTACTCTGAGATTAACGTTAAGCAGGCGTAGGATCCCGATGGCATTCCTCCTATGGTTCTCAAAACTTGTGTTTCAGAGGTTGCATTTTACTTTGATAAACTATTCTTCCTCTGCTTTTCAACTTTGACTATTCCTTACTGTTGGAAACATAATCTCATTTAACCTTTGCGAAAGAGGGTACTCTTCAATATTCAACCTTTACTTTAACCTTCTAGACTTTTACGTTATTAGATTTTACTTTATTACTTTAGCTTTCGTTCATTCTAAGGTTTTCGAATCTATCCCTAAAAGGAAGATTCGGAAACATCTGAATTCTTCTAATCTTATCTCTGTTCCCCAGTAAGGCTTTCGTAAGAAACATTCTACTGGCGATCTCTTTTCTCTTCTTTCTCATGATTCTTAGTCCTTTACCCTTCGGCATTTTGGTGAATCTTTCGCTGCGGCGCTAGACAAATCGAAAACCTTAGATACAGTCTTGCCAAAAAACAAAACAAAAAAAAACAGCTCATTGAGATATAAAAAGGTGACTGCAGGAATGAAAAATATAACGAATTGAAAGAGTAAAACTGAAGATAATAAAACATAAGAAAAACAGTCTGATAGAAGAGGTGAAAACGATTGTAAGTCCATGCTCAGCAAAAGTTTATACTCTGAACAGTTGAAAATTGTGTCGGTTCAATATTTAATTCCATCTTCCCCCCAATGATGTCCCTTACCTGGGGGTTAAATGAAGATTTAATACTTTTTAAAAAACATGGAATTTCAACTTTTATTGTTTATTTCTATCTGGAATTTGTTTTCTTAATTCAAAGGTTACTAATTTTTTTTTTAATGTAACAAGTATTCAATAAATTTTTCAAATTTGTTTGTTTTTTGTTTAATAGTTCATTTCCTTACCGTCTCCATATTACACCGAGTTCCCATATATGAGGATTCAATCATTGGCTGGGGCTGATCCCCGTTTTCAGCCCCACCTAAAAATGGACATAAAATTCGGAATTTTCAGCCGATTTTGACTTTGTAAACAAAACGTAGCTTTTTTTGCCCTCTAAAACGTTGTTTTCCGGTGTTTTTCTGTGACTGTAGTCATTCTTTCAGAATTTTCAATTTTTCAAAATCCATGTTTTTGACTATTTTGGCATCAACTTTCAGAATTTTTTACGAAATCACCTCAAACTTGAAATATGCATAGATGGGTTCATTACCTACAATAATTACATAGAACATTTTCGAATTTTTTAGTTTTGTGCTCAGCGTTGTCCAATTTCAAAACCCATTTTTTTTTTATTTGAAAAGTGAAATATTAAAATATTTTTTTTCTACTCATGCTATCAACATCAAATTTTCAGGGCTTGTATAGTCGGGCAAGATGCATCTTTTTTACTTAGATAATATTTTTGTATACTCAATAAAAAAAAATTTAAAAATTTAAAAAAAATATTTTTTTTGAAAATTTGTTCTAAGAACAAATCCAAACCTATTGCATATACAAAGAAATTATCTAAGTAAAAAAGATGCATCTCGCCCGACTATATAAGCCCTGAAAATTTGATGTTGATCGCTTGAGTAGAAAAACAAATATTTCACTTTTTCACTTTTGAAATCCAAAAATAATGGGTTTGGAAATTGGACAACGCTGAGCACAAAACTCAAAAAATCGAAAATGTTCTATGTAATTATTGTAGGTAATGGACCAATCTATGCATATTTCAAGTTTGAGGTGATTTAGCAAGTCCTATATATATATATATATATATATAATAATATATATTTATATATATATATATATATATATATAGGAGAAACCTCTGATGTATCAAGAAGAAAATACCAGCATAACTATTCTTTGAGAACTGGAGATAAAAGTTCATCACTACACAGGTATAGGATTCTAGAAGAACACAGAATCAACGTCGAGAATATGCGTTTTGATCACTTCTGAATATGATGTACACAAGAGACAGTTAATAGAATCATTTCTTATTAAAAATTTAAAAAATTTTAATTGTTGTAATAATAATTTATTAGATAAATTTGCAAATTATGTTCTTAAAAATTGTTCAAAATTGTCAGAAATTGTAAAAAAATCTCAACAGTAATATTACATAACAAACCAACCATCTGGATGGAATCGCAATTTTTGTTTTTCTCTATTTTAACCTTTTTAATAAAATTGAGCCTGAATGAAGAAAAGCGGTCGATCCTTTCGAAAGCCTCGATCACAATTTTCACCTTGGTTTTATTTACTGAGGGGTTATATTAATTTACAAGTGCACACGGTCATAGTGTTTGCTGACTATATATATATATATATATATATATATATATATATATATATTATATATAATATATATATATATATATATATATATATATAAATATATATATATATGTATATATATATATAAATATATATAATATAATATATATATATATATATAACTTATATATATATATATATATATATATAATCTTATAAATAGATAATATATATATATAATATATATATATATAATATATATAGTAGATATATATAAATAATATATAATATATAATATATTATATATATAATAAATATTATATATATATATATATATATAATATTAATATATATATATATTATATAATATACATATATATATATATATCTATTATATATATATATAATATATATATATATTATATAATATAATATATATAGAATATAGATATATACTATAGATATACATATATATAGTTATATATAATATACTATATATAATATATATATTAATATATATATATATATACTATATATATATATATATATAGTATATTAATATATATATAATATATATATATATAAACGAACATCTCCTTTTCCACTTTCAGGGCTAAAATTGCAAAAACACTAATACTCTAAGTTTAACATTTAAAAAACACTTGCAAGATTAAAAAATTAAAATACTAATTTTAAAAATGAATTTAAAAAACTAAAAAATATTTACACAAATAAAAATAAATAAATAAATAATTGCCTTGTCTACATAGAGGAACCATCAAAACTGAACAGATTTAAAAATAACAAAATTATTAATAACAATAGTTGGTTAGTTAATTATAATTATTTGATCAAGCTCTATATAAAGGGACTGAATAAACATCAATATTTACTGTTGGGTGCATTTGTTTTATGAATAAAGACTCAGGAATTAGCAAACTTTCTCTCGTACCAAACTGCCCTAAAATTTTAAAATCACTCAACCTAACTTTATATTTACAACACAAATACTGATGTCTAATAGTGATGCAGGTAACATCCGCACATTATATAAGATCCGCATTCACATCCGCATAGGCGCTTTGCCCTGCGGATGTTGCGCGGATATTTATTGTCGAGATTTGGTAAAGAATCTTATTTTATTTATCTCAACGCTAAGGAAGCATTTTGAACAATCTTCAAATGAAAATGTTGACTATTTAAATAGAATGAAAGATGTAATTAAACTAGAGCCATAGAAAAACGTTTTGGTTCTGTGGAAATTAACGACCTTCATACTATTGCAACTTACTTAGATCCCCGTTATAAAGGCAAGTTTTTTTGTAACAATATTAGAACAAGTTAAATCGTCACTTTGTGTTACAGTTGAAAAACTTCAATCCGAACACAGTCTATTAATCTCCACCCATTAAAAGGAAAATACGATTCTCAGAACCAACACCTTCTGTAATTAAATCAATAACAGATTCACTGGAAGAATTTCTACAGTCCAGTAGTGATGAAGAAACACACGCATTACCAATAGATGAAGTGCAAATGATTGAAAACTATCACCAAGGAAAACGACTAGATACAAATGATGATCCTATCAGTTGGTAGAAAGTTAAGCAAAATGTTTACCCACGCTTGAATAAACTTGCAAGGAAATACTTTACCTGTCCTCCAACTCATGTTCCAAGTGAGAGAGTATTTAGCAATGCTGGGACTAATATAATGGATGAAAAAAAAACAGATCTCAGAGAAAGGCAAGAAAAATTTGATGTTTCTCAGCACAACATTCCCATATTTGAATTTCAAGATCTAGTGCAAAAAGTATATAATCCATTGTAAAACTCTTTCAATAAAGGGTGGAGGTTGGGGAAAGTGGGTGGGGTGCATTGAGTTGGGTCCCGTCCTCAACCTTGGTAACACAATATATTTAATAGCTTGGGACTAAAACTCGAATATATGATCATATATATATATATATATATATTATTATATTATATATATATATATATATATATATATAGATATATATATAGTATATATTATATATTTATATATATATATATATTATTATAATATATATATAATATATATATATATATATAATCAAACAA